>BNST01002469.1:0-219990 GCA_019650275.1 Xylocarpus granatum | reverse complement strand
ATTTATCATTTCGCGCTTTCCATGAGGCAAATTTCCCTCCCCTGTCCAAGTATTTGGAGCCAAAAGACGTCACTATAGTGTATGTGCTGACCCCACCTTACTTCCCAATTTTTAGCTCATTAATTTAATAATATAATAAACTGTTTTATCCGATTTTATTTTAAATATTTTAAAAAATATATAAGCACTGTGCCTTGTGTAGAACTCGTCGTTGGACAGACCCCTCCGTCTTTCACAAACCCAAAATTTCATCTCCGCCTAGCCGTTGGTTCTCTCTGAAAAGTGTATAGCTTTCCGGAGAATATCGATTCTGGTGGATTCGCTACAAATTTGGAAACCGCGGTTCACAAATTTTCCTTTAATTTTCTTTAGTACGCTTCTACAGAGAATCGGAAACGTTCGAACTCTGTAAGTCTTATGCGTTACTGCCGCAAATTAGGGTTCTGCGTGGTAATCGAGGCTTAGGGTTTTAATATATTACAATTTGAATTGCGGGGAAATAAAAGCATTCGGCGGTAAGTTGCGGGGATTGGATACCGTGAATATATAATTTGCCGTTTTGAATGGAAATTAGGGTTTGATTTGAAGGGGAAGGGCGTAGAAGAATATGATAATCAAACGACCTTCAAAACTCGAAACGCCGAATCCACAACATTGCCAGATTGAAAAGCCATGTTTTGAAGACGAAGTCGCGGAGGAGTTCGCTTATGATGCTAATCCGAAGAAACGAAGAAGAAGGGACGGCAACAATTATCATCTTAAGTTAATGCAGGCTGAAGTCGATGATTTTAGCAGTGGTTCAAGTTCTTGGGTTAACGAGGATGCCTCATGCTGGGGCTCCGAATTTGAACCTGATTCGAGGATTTCTAATCATAAAGGAAGAGACACAAAACGGCCGTCCGATAGGTTTTGTCATCCGGCTCTAAAATCGTCGAAAGGAAGGACTCAAATACTTCCCTCCAGATTCGATGACTCTGTTCTCGTTGTTGGTGACACAGATTCAAGTTTTGACGACGACGACGATAGTGATATTATAAAAGTAAAAGAGGGATTTCAGAAAAAGTACAATGGAATGAATTTTGCGAGGGATAAATATAGACTTGGAAGTTCAAATTACTACTCATTAGGAGAGAAGGCAGTGGGATATAGAGGATATAATGGTTTTGATCCGAGAGAGTATTTGGTTTCGCGTCGCACTGTTTTGCCTGTGCATAATGTGAATTCTTTGCCAGTGGTAGGTAATAAAAAGTTTGTGACGGGGTTAAATTCTAGGAGTGTAGAAAGACTGACAAAAGAGAAAGGGAAAAAGAGAAAGGATGTGTATAAGCCACAGGATTTTGCTTTGGGTGATTTGGTTTGGGCTAAATGTGGAAGGACTTATCCTGCTTGGCCAGCAGTTGTAATTGATCCCATTTTGCAAGCGCCTGAAGCTGTTTTGAGATGCAGTATTCCGGGTTCCCTTTGTGTCATGTTTTTTGGCTATTCGAAAAATGGAACGCAAAGGGTATTTTTTTTCTTCTCCGTTGTTAATATCTCATTCTTTGGTTTTGTCGGTTTCTATTGTTTAATACATTATCATTTTGTTTTCACCTATATTTGTTTGTGAATTATTCTGGTGAGCAGGACTATGGATGGGTTAAACAGGGGATGATATTCCCCTTTGCAGAATTCATGGACAGGTGTGTATATTTCCTGTTTTGGCTGATTTTACAATAATTTTGCCAGCGTATAAAAGGTCTACTTTTTTTCTGCTTGTTTAGATTTCAGGAGCCAGCCCAGTTGCACAAGAGCAAGATGAGTGGTTTTCAGATGGCTCTGGAGGAGGCAATTTTAGCTGAAAATGGTTTTTTGGATGTAAACCCCGGTATTGGGCAAATTGACCCAGAAGCTTATTCCCGCAGAGTCCATGAGGCTGGTGGTTCAAGTCAGGATCTTGAATGTTATTCTCAGAACCAGGCAAATTTTTTTACAGTCAACTCTTTTTTTTAGTACTTTGTGGCACATTGAAATTTCACGGGCTGCATCTCTTACAAGGTCGTAATCACTATTCGAATCTTGGAGATAAGACATGCTAGAAGTATTTTTAGCTTCATATTCGTAGTATTCAATCAATCGAGGGATGGTTTGTATCCGTTTTTTGTTTCATTATCTTCCAGAAACTTTGTTAGTTATATAAGTTAATAAATTCTTATAATGATCTGGAAAGAACAGGAATGTGTAGAATTAGCAAATCAGGTCACAGCAGATGTGTAACATTAGTGAATTAGGTCACTTTGAATAATGACTTCATGGAATCTTTTTAAAGCAGTGCTGCATAGATCTGCATTTTCCATTTAGCTTATTCTGGTAATACAAATTGGAAGTTTTGCACATTCCTTGTTTTGGTCTACCTTCCATCTTCAATGTTATCTTCGCCGTATGACCTGGTAGATTTTTTTTAATCTATCCATTTCTTGCACTTCCACTTACTTTGGTGCTGTGGAATTTGTGAAGTGATTTTGTCTTGTTATTAAGTGGTTCTTTTTTCTTCCTGTGTAAAGATTCTGTTTGTCCTTGCTCATAGCTTTTGCTTTCCAGTTTCCCTTGTGACAATTGCTGGTATTTAATTGGTTCTTGAATTTTTTCCCATCTGGTCAGGCACTAAAAACCTGCCCTGCTCACTTTTCCCACCTTTGAAATTTTCATTTGCATTTTTTTCTAGTAACTTAGTAGTTCTCATCTTCAATGCTAAGAACCATATTTGACCCGAGCCAATACTGTTCATCTAATATGATCACAAACTACTTTTATTGGTGGGTTATTCATGCAAAATTCTGCTTACCATAACATATCGTCTAATACTCTGGATGTGTCTTTTGGGTTTTTTACCGACTGTTACTTTTAATTATCTGATAATATTTTCAGTTAATAATGATCTGAGTTTTCTCACTGGGTTACAAAAGTTCATCTATTTAATCTACTGCTGCAGAATGTATGTTCTAAGGATGCAAGAGTTTGCGATGGTTGTGGCTTAATTCGACCATGTAAAATGAAGAGAACAAAAGGCTCAGTATCTGAAACCCAGTTTTTATGCAATCATTGTACTAAGGTTCACAAGAAACTTTGTTTTGTTGAATTTTATTTCACATGATTATGATTTCCATTTTTTCCCATTGATTGAAGGAATAAATCATCTTCCTTTCTTGACATGATGTTCACGTTCATTCTTTTTACAGTTAAAAAAATCAAAACAGTATTGTGGTATATGCAAGAAAATTTGGCACCATTCAGATGGTGGTAATTGGGTGAGATGATTCACACTTTCAATTTGCTTGTAATTCTTTTCTTTAATAAAACAATTGACTGATTTTATCTGAATTTGTTGTTAATTGTCTGGATCAGGTATGTTGTGATGGTTGCAATGTTTGGGTGCATGCTGAGTGTGACAAAATTTCCAGCAAACTTTTCAAGGTACCTACGTTGTAATTTTATATTTATGTTTAGGTTTGCATTTATGTAGTTCAAGCAGTTTTTGGGGCATCACCAACTTGATTATGGTGTGAAGGACCTGGAGCACGTTGATTATTATTGTCCTGATTGCAAATTAAGGCTCAAATTCGAAACATCACATACTGAAAAATGGCTGCCAGGTGTCAAGTATGTCGACTTTATCCCTTTTTATGTTTTACAAACATGTATATGTTTAACTCTGGATGAGTATGGTTGATGATTTTCTAATATGAAGTGTAAGCCTAATATCATAGCAATATTTTTTGAACAGGCCTATAGAAAATAACGGACAAATGGTGATGCCTGACAACATAATTGTGGTATGCAACAACGTGGAAGGAGCATATATTCCAAAACTTCATTTGTAAGCCCTGGGTCCTTTTTAGTATCATTGATAGGTTAAAAAAGACCGTTAATATTTCATACTTTTTATAAAGAATCAAAATAAAAATTACTGTTAGTTTGTTAAAAGAATCAAACCATAACTTTTAATGCCTTTTCACACCCATTATTTCTGTACATTTTGACTGTGTGTTTTCTGATTGCTATGTTTGTTCTAAATATCTGTATGATGCGTTGACTGAGAGATTTTCATATTCATGTTCAACTAGTTCTTTAATTAATTTGAATTGGTTTTTTCCAGTCGTAAAGTTCACTTGCATTATTTTGGTTTTATGTCAAGCAGTTTTTTTTTATTTGAATATTTTATTCTATAGGTGGTTTGAACTAAACTGATTGCATTTTGTTGTTACTTTAGGGTTGTGTGTAGGTGTGGATCATGTGGGTCAAAAAAGCTAACACTTAGTGAGTGGGAGCGCCACACTGGGTGCAGGGCCAAAAAATGGAAGTATAGTGTAAAAGTCAAGGGCACTATGTTACCACTGGAAAAATGGGTTTGTATTGATTCTTTTCATCTTTGAACCACGATATGAGGGAAATTTTTTTGCTGTACATTAAATTGTTTAGAATCTCTGTTAGTTAATGGAAGTTGCTGCTTAATTCATTGCTGATAAGAGCCCAACTCATTCAACTGGTGAAATTATGGCGGTTGATTATCTTAGTTTGCAGTGGCTGCACATTTTATTTTGTATCTAACTTATGTATTTGAAGGATAAGTCAGTTGCTTGAAAACCTGTGAATTTTAGCCTATTGAATTTGATCTTTGATGGGAACATATGATCTTTGAAGGATCAATCATAAAAGACATTTGATCTTTAATGCAAATGTTTTGATGATTGTTAAAGGCTTTTGGTTTCATATATAATAGTTTATGCTTCTTTTATGATGATTTCTGTTAACGTTGAATGCAATGCAGATTACTGAGTTTAATGCTCATGGTATGGACCCAGTGAAATTAGATGAGCAAAAACTCCTTGCATTTATGAAAGGTAACAAATATGTTCTTCAAATATTTGCATGATATTATTCTTTCCCCCTCTTTTTTTTGGGTTGGGGTGGAGGTGTTGTCTTTTGGGGATTTTGAGCAGGATCCTTTTGTGAGGTTTCAATATTAGGAAATTTATTTAACTTCATTTAAATGCAACAGAGAAATACGAGCCTGTTTATGCAAAATGGACAACAGAAAGATGTGCTATCTGTAGATGGGTTGAAGACTGGGACTACAATAAAATTGTTATCTGCAATAGGTAGGACATTATCAGTTTTCTCTTGATGCTGAGTTAGTATGTTTTGGTGTTCAGATCATAAGCTATTTGCAGGCAAGGAATTGGGGAGCCTTTTTTGTTTTCCTCATTATTAACTCGATCAAAATGGCTTTGTTGTTTTCAGGTGTCAGATAGCTGTTCACCAAGAATGTTATGGGGCGACTGATGTTCAAGATTTTACCTCATGGGTCTGTAGAGCATGTGAAACACCTGATTCTGAGAGGAATTGTTGCCTCTGTCCTGTGAAAGGCATGTCATTGAAATTAAATGCTCTAATTGGTCTTGACTGTTCTGTTCTGTTTGGATATGGCATGCTTAGATAGGGTTGTTCACACATTAAGTTTTACTTATTCTTGAAAAGGAAAAGAAAGTGCAGTACTGTAAAAGCTAATGCTTTCCAATTGTCCTGCAAAACAATAATTACGTGGCCTCTTCAAGGACTACTAATTGTATTGGTTCATTACAGTTTATGTTTTGAGGCTGCTGTTGTCATGGTGGTTATAATTCAATTTTGTTTTCTCCTTACTAGAGCTATTCATCAAATTTGCGCGGATTCTCTTTTGCATATTAGCACTTCAATTATGAATACTAAGTATTAGTATGTGAAAATAGTTTTGCTTTTCTCTGAAAAAGTTTGCTTTAGTCTTCAATTCTAGTTTGTCTTATTATATATTTTGCTCTTTTTTATGTACGCTGATCAATGGTGTGTGAAAATAGTTCGTTCTGATGTATGACAAATGGCTTTAGTCTCCGATGTCAGTTTATCTTATTATATATTAAATATGCTTTTCTAGGTGGTGCATTGAAGCCAACTGATGTTGAGACACTTTGGGTTCATGTTACATGTGCTTGGTTTCGACCTGAAGTTGGCTTCTTGAATCATGAGAAAATGGAACCTGCTACTGGAATTCTTAGAATTCCAACTAATTCCTTTTTAAAGGTATGTTTTGCTCATAATGATCATCTAGTCAGCTTTTTTTCCCACTACTTCAAAGATCTTTTCTTAGGTACTGCTTAAAAAGTGTCACTGTCATGCTTTTCTACTATGTCTCCATATTCTTTTAAAGAATATTCTCATGTCATTGGGATGGGACTTTGTAAAGTACTGCAGTTGAGTTGCTGCAATCTTGCATGTTATGTGTGCTTGTCACTGACATTTTCCTGAAATATATGAACTGCAGAGTTGCATAATCTGTAAGCAAACTCATGGTTCGTGCACTCAGTGTTGCAAGTGTGCAACTTATTTTCATGCAATGTGTGCCTCAAGAGCTGGATACTGCATGGAAGTAAGTCTTTTACTTTTCTTGGCTCAAAAACAAATTCTTTTTATGAGAGTTGTAATTTCTTGGAATACATTTAGAATGGAAGATAGTGTTTCATATGACTTTTTTGTGGTTATTTTCTCACATGCTTTGATTATACATTTATTCTGACTTTAGAAAAATGAGGGTTGAACAATGTAAATTATTTCATTAAATGTAAATACTGATATTCAGATACAAAGTTTGGAGAGGAGTGGAAAACAAGTAACGAGGAAGTTGATATACTGTGCTGTTCACAGGTTGGAAAATTCAATATTTATAATTTTCTTTCTTCTGTCATTTTTTTCTTATCTCAATCTGTTCTTGCATTGGGAGATAAAAAACTTTTTTCCTATTTTCTGCACCACATCTAATGGTTTGTTCATATCTTGATTATGTTATAGGACCCCAAACCCAGATGCAGCTGTAGTTGTACACACTCCAACAGGGGTTTTTGCTGGCAGAAACTTGCTTCAGAACCACAGGGGCTGTTTTCAAGCTTCAAGGTTAGTTTCAGCTAAGAGAACAGAGGTTCCCGAGTCGTCATCCCCAGAGACTAATGAGTTTGAACCTCTATCTGCTGCAAGATGTCGTGTTTTCAAACGATCAAAGATTAAGGTAATAATTTTTGGAACCTGGTACATTTTTGTAAAAAGGAACTGTTGTTTTTAATGCTAATTCCTTTATGCCTTCTTCAAGCTTGCATTTCTTTCTTGAGGTCATGTCTGATAGACTTGTGTTTATCTTATACCTGTCATCATGTGATCTGTCTCTTCTCCCTCATTCTATTTCTCATTTTTGTATGCAGAGCACAGAAAGGGAGCCGATATTCCACCGACCAATGGGGCCAGGTCATCATTCTTTAGATGCAATTATTAGCTTGAGCACATACAAAGTAATATTCTTGTCTTTGTTATATTTTTTTATCATCCTTTTTATTGATTGTTTTTATTTTTCAGTAACAAGCCAATTTATATTTATGTGCTTCTGTTTTCTAACAACAGGAAGTTGATGAACCTGAGGTGTTCTCTTCATTCAAGGAACGGCTTTACCACTTACAGGTGTACTATCATGTTTAATGTGAAATTACTATTGCCTGCTCTATATGTTCTTATTCTATTATTTTTGCCTTCAGAGAACTGAAACCCATCGGGTTTGTTTCGGGAAATCTGGCATACATGGCTGGGGCCTCTTTGCACGTAAAAACATTCAGGAAGGAGAAATGGTACTCACTTAATATTTCCTACAATTCGTTTATCAACCTGTGTTGTTTCCTGATTTAACAAGACCGGACTTTGGGTAGTATGAGAACATTGGTGTCTTGTTTCCTGATTGTTGATGTGATATTAATACTAGGCATGTCTATCTCCAGGTCATTGAGTATCGTGGTGAGCAGGTGACACAAAGCATTGCTGATCTAAGGGAGGCACAATACCGTAAAGAAGGCAAAGATTGCTATGTGAGTTTTTCACTATTGAACATCCCATTTGATGTGGGCATGCAATGGCCATGATCTGGGCTTGGTATGGCTAAATGTTTATTAATAACTGGTTTAGTTTGAAACTTGGGCCTTTGAAAACCTTTCAATAGTATAAGCATGATGTGCAAGTTGATGTGAGAAATTGATGGGCATTGTCCTCAAAGGAAAAATTTTCTCCAATATCGCTTAAACGTTTGAAGTAACAATCACTTGGTGTAAGACTATACGTATATATATGCTCGTGTGCATGTAATGTGGCTGTACATACTGCTGTTGAGCTGTTGGAGTACCTGGCTGAAGTCTCTTTCTTCATTTTTCTTCAATTTGTCTGCTTTGGTGTTGTGATCTACTGAGCTTTGTGAAAATTGTTACCTTGTTTAATACATTTTTGCTTCAAAAATGCAAGCACGCTCAATTTTTATTGTGGATTTTCTTAACTTTTTCTATTTATTAGATTGTTTAACGTTCAACTTAATGGTTCTTGCAGCTATTCAAGATCAGCGAGGAAGTGGTAATTGATGCCACAAATAAAGGAAATATAGCACGCTTAATCAACCATTCTGTAAGTCCTTTGTTATTGTAGTGAATAACAAAATCTTCAATATTCTCTCTGGCTTCAGTCTCAATGAAGCTCATCGCAAGTGCTAATTAGGTTTCTCATCCTTGCTTGAATAATCAGTCTTGACTTAAGTTGCTTAGCCAGAGTTTGGATTGGTTGGTCGAAATTGTGTTGACTCTACATGGTTTCTGTCCATTAAACTTATAAAGTGCATACGATTATACTTTGCACGTTGAGTCAAAACCAGATACCCTGCTTTTCTTGGTTCCTTTGACCTGGTATCTCAAGTTCTCAAACCTCAGTTACTCCATCGAACCATTGCACCCTATGCTTTACTCTGAGAAAAGTGAGATTGTAATGTGATGCCAAAATTCAGCTTATTCTGGATCCTCATATCGATGCTACTTTTAGAACCTGAACTTCTATATTGTGCATAGGTCTTTTTAGTTTCACAACTTTTTCTATTGGTGCTACAACTACTTTGTGTTTTTGATCTTGGTCTTTAGTTCCTTGATCATTTATGCGTTCTTTTATGTACTTGTGTATTGACAACGATACTGACAGAAATTAATTCCTCATGCTGCAGTGCATGCCCAACTGCTATGCAAGGATCATGAGTGTGGGTGATCGGGAGAGCCGGATAGTTCTTATCGCTAAGACCAATGTATCAGCTGGTGATGAATTAACGTATGATCTCTTCCGCTCTCTCTTACTCTCTTGGACATGTGCATATGTTTTGTATGGATTCAAATTCAGTGATTCATTTATGCAAAATGTGGGCGCTTGGTTTAGGAATAATCACGTGTTCAATTTGTGTGACAGGTACGATTACTTGTTTGATCCGGATGAGCATGATGAATTGAAAGTCCGCTGCCTGTGTAAAACTCCCAACTGTAGGATGTTTATGAATTAGGTTACCCTACAAAGAAAAATTGCCTTTCCCTTGGTACCCTTTTTGAATCACAGATATGCCAATGAACTTGTATAAACTTTTTTAATATTTAGGCCATTGGTTTTGTAATTCTTTAGATGTGCAATAATAAAATGTAAATTACATCAATCACCAGCTGTTTGGTGGTGGCATTTTCTAAATTTATGTTGCTCCTTTGGAACAGTGTGGGGATAACACGTAAAAACATGATTCAACTCTTGAGGGGTCTACCAAGAACAGGATTTGTGTGGCTCCACTGTTAATTAATCCTTCAAATCAAATCACACGGTTAATCACCAAAGTAGAAGAAATGCCTGAAAATTAGTCTAAACTCTGAAGGCATTCAACGTCCACGTATATTATAACACTAGTAACGACAATAATGGTGAAAATAGCAGAGCTGATAAATTTAATAGAACAAGAGCCATGCTTGAACTTTATTTATTATTATTAGTTTTTTTTTGAAAAAAAAAGGGGCATAAAAGGTCTTGTGATTTTCTCTTATGATAATTTTAATGGAGGACAATGCAGTAGTAGGAATAAAATGATAATGTAAGGGTAATTTAATTAATAATCTGTAGGGACTATTATAATTATCACTGCAACACCACCCGAAGTAGAATATCATGTACTGCAATACACAGTGACTTCAGCCCCGTGAACCAGAAGGCCCAGTCCCAGAGTTCGGATCCAGAATTGGATATTTTAGTTTTAAATTATTTGTTCCATTTATTTTAAATTATGCATTTCGCGCGCTTATATAAAGTTTGGAGGACTGAAAGCTTCGACTCATTTCCATCTTTTGATTGGTTTGTGTGAGAAAGATGAGGAACAGATTGAAACGAACCAAGGGGCTTTGCAGTTGCAGCTCTCCATGCTGCCCTTACCACGCTTCTTGCTCTCCTTTCAGCTGGTACTATCTATCTCTACTGTTTCCTCAAATTCGGACCACATTTGAACCTCATTTCGAATTTCTTACTCTCAGATTCATATATTACATGCTCGCACAAATCAATTTTAGTGTAAATTTTTCTAATGCATTTTGTCGAATTTTGAGCTTTTGTCCTTGTTTCATTTCGATTTCAACTTAATTTGTGCTTTTAATGTACTCTGAAATTTGCATTTGGAACTAGTTAGATTTTTGTTTATTGTGGATTGGAGGATATGAGATCAAGTGAGCTTTTAATAAGCTATCTGATTGTTTGAATTTCTCTTATGAAATGAAGTTTAAGATTTGTTTGTTTTGAAAATCTATTCGACAAAGTTGTTTCTAGAAAGCAGATTCGATTTGCTTCTTGTTGAAATCAGAGGGTTATGAAAAACAATTTAATACTATGCCTTTAATTCTTGTTCTTCTGTTTCCAAACAGTTCAATCAATTTCATGAACATTTAGCGTTATTCATTTGGACGTTTATATTCACTGGCCAGTGTTTGGTAGTTGAGAAAATAATAAAATCAGAAACTTAACAAGATGTAGAATCTTATGTTCTCTGTTTGTTCTGGTTTTTTAAATAAAAGGAAAGAAGGATCTCCACTGAGAATTATAAATTGTAGTCTCTCATTTTTGAATAACAAGGAGACTCAACTTTTAAAGCCACAATTTCTATTGGTAACCAAACACAATAATCATGTTAGACGAGAATTTTAATGGTTCAAATTCGAAATGCTTTTGAAATAAGCTTATTTCTTTATTAGTTTTCTGTTTAGATTAGAATCCAAAGAGTTTCTATTTTTTCATCCTCATGAGCTAGTCTCAAGCTAAGGATCCGCGTTAAGTTCGAAATGAGTTAAGCTGTTAAATCAGTTGTGGAGTTGATTTAATTCACTCGATTTAGGTACAATTATTTTCATAAATGTTCAGCAACCTGTATTAGCTCAGAAGTATCTTATTTATTTTTTTATTTTAAACTTTAAAAAGGTATGAGGAGGACATATGGACATACATTGCAAGGTTTCTCGACGGAAAATCTCTGGTGATGCTAGCGTTGACGAGCAAATGGTTCCACAACGTTATAATGCATGACTGTGTATGGAAGTTCGCGTGCTTGCGTGATCTACAGGTCCCCGATCCAAGCCACGTGTCTTTTAACTGGGCCAAGCTTTACGCTTCAGCTTTTGGTATTGTTAAAATCCCTTGATTGCCTTCTTAATACTAGCACTCTATAATTGAAGTCTCTTTGATGAATTCATCTGCAGACGGGAGTCACTCGTACTTGTTCCGTCAACAGGACAAACATCTTGGTAGTTCTCTATTTCCGCTTTTTTTCCTTCTGTTCTTTAAATGAAAAAATTTTCAGGTGCTTTCGGGACCACAGAAGTAGGTTTTAAAAATCATTTAGGACTTGTTAGACTGAGTTTCAAGGCCGGCGAATTTTAGAATGGGCGTGTGCGTAGTTATGGTGGGAACCTGGAAGGATCCAATAAAAAAGCTTAAGATTATGTGAGCTATTCACTGTGAACTAGCTTGTGACATAGATGGAAGAAACAAAGACATTCTGGATGATGAAAAATGGCTCGATCTAGCGGCCAGGAGTTCATGGTAACGTAGGCTTCAACTGTTAAAGATGTTAGTCACTTGATTGAGAGTATAACGAGATGATTGTTCTGAGTTTCTAAATGGAAATTTCAAGCATCAATAATTGGTAAAGGCAAATCAAGATACCCATCAGTTCAAAATTACCTCTCTGCGCTTGCCTTGCCAATTTATATTGGTCTAGTTGCACAAATTGGTTGGTAAAAAATACATTTTTCAAATACCTACTGCCCTATTATATAGATTGTGTTTGGCAATGCTACAAAGATATATTTATTTCATGCCTTTAGTGCTTCCTAAATAGTCGAGTAGCAATTTTTTCCGTGTTAAATATTCTTTAGACTAACATGTGTGGAAGCACATACTTGCAAGTGCATCTGCTGAGTAATAACTATCTTCTTTGCGTTTTGTTTTTTAACCGTACAAATCAGATTGGATGCGAGTTGGTGCATTTCTTTTCCACTCGCAAGAAGCACTACTGACTGATAATCTAAACTTACCTGTGAGAATCGTAAAAGAGAAAACTATTGAGAAGATGCTGGGGGCCTGCGGATCATGCTTGTTGAAAAACATTAAAACTGGAATCTGGATAGCTGGTACTGTATAAGTTGACTTTAGTATCCTGTCATTTCTTTTGGATTGCATCCAAAACTGTGATATCATCGTTATAAGCCCAATCACTGTGCTGGCTTATTCTTTCAGATTTGCAGCTTGCTCGATGCCCTGCATGTGACCTCGATACATGTGAAGGTGAGAATAAAATGCCTAACTGCTCATAAAAGGTGGTAAGAATATATTTTCTTTCAAAAGCAGTTTGTAGATAAGATTTATTAGTGGAGTGTGGTTACTAGATTTGCAAACCTGGTTTAGTCAATAAGCCTATTGTGGTCTGTGCAAATATACGGCCCAGCTGACAGAATGTGGCGATGGAATCTTCACATCTTGTGCAAGTTACTACGGGTGGTAGAAACTTGTGACTGAGGCTTAGAAATCTGTGACCGTCGCGGTTCTTCCACTAGCATTTTGTTATTTCTAATTTGTCCTTAACTGTCTTTTTCTTCATGAGAGCAGGCTTGTAACTTGTATTCTTGGGTAACCCATAAATTGACAGTATTTTTTGCTACCGAGATTTGGTGCCCTGTCATAGTGCATGCTGTCAAATATTTTGTGAATGACACCAGAATATAGCTGAAAAACTAGAAATGTATATTACTGCAATTCCCTGATGAATCTGCAGTCAAATTTTGGTTTATGGAAGGCTCTAATATATTCAAAGACGAGATGAAAAATTAGCAAAATGCATCAGTTTCTCAGAGTGCATCAGTTTCTCAGGCGGGTGGTAGAAACTTGCTACATTTTGTAGGATATTTTTTACATCCAAGATTCTTTTTCTCTACTTTTTGGTTTAGTAGAAAGGCATACCAAGACTTTTGAAGCAAGATATTTGCTCCTTCGTGTAGGAACAATGCAGATGCTAGATGCAAGGCATATAGAGCTGTTCTTGACTGAGGAGTTCCAGGACGGAAGCTGGGAATACGAGCTTATTGGAACTCATAAAATTGAAAAGAATGTACGAGGGGCTTCTGCAGCCATTTTTGATGTCAAAAACCTCAAAGACTTTCAATCAACAGGTAAATCTTCATAGCTATGCCCATCTAACGCACTTGTTATTTCCCCATCACTGAGAGAAATTGATAATATAATCACTATGTCATAACTAGAGAAAACTGTAAGCATAAAGTCTACATCAGCTGGTGGAGGAATGCTGTAGCTAATGTTTTATCATGAAAGTTTGCTATTTTCCACAGCATCAAATAGCAATGATGAGGTGAAAACTGTTTAGGTGGAATGGCTGACATGCAAATTGATAGACTGCTTTCTTCCTAGATATGGCTCTAGATAGACTTATGGCTATAGTAATTAGGTTTCTGATATTTAAGAATATATAATGACAACCATGTTTTCAAATAATTGGCAGGAGTGTTCAATCTCAAGACATGGGTAGGCAAAGCCAGTGACCTTCAACCAAAGGCTATAATTGCTTTCCACGCAGTTGCTGTTAACACCAATTTACAGAAGAATGAAGGTATAATGTTTACAATCTGCGAAGATACATGAACTTAATGAATCTAGCAGCCTTTATCTCTTGCCCTCCATCGCTACAGGGTAGTCCATTGTGCAGCTAGGCAATACTGATTTTTTTGCTTGGCCAATGTCTGATTTGATTACCTTTTAAATTTAGAGTATGACTTGATTGTGCAATATATACTGCAGTTTAATTAACTTGTTATGATTACCCTTTTCCTTTACCTCTTTCTGGAAGCAGGAATTCTTGTCAAGTACCACATTATGAAAGCCGGGGTTAATGGAGATATTGTTTCCATTCGAATCTCTCAGCAGCTTCTGTAGTTCACTAATTCTGTTTAATTCTATTATATCTTAGCATATATATGGTATACCTTTTCAAGGAAATTGAAATACGTTTTCAAAGTTTTACCAGAATACCATTCTTCACCAAACATAGTGATTTTAACTCCCATTGTATAAAATAATACAAGAGACTACACTGGTCTTCCCACTGGATTTCCTTCCATGGTCTGTAATAGAGATGACACATACATTCATATATACCCATTTATTAATGGTACAGCAAACAAACAATCAGAACTGCGTGCATGCTTGATCAATGCAAAGCATTAGTGAAGTTCAGTTCACCGTAGCGTAATTCAGCTGGCTATGCTCTCCAAAATGGAGGAGTCATAATAAGTTCATTAATTCCTATAAATGAAGCATTTCATTTCCTTTTCTGCATAGCAATTAAGCTAGTTGGGATTTCTAAGATTTACTTGAAGAACAAGATAACTGTATTTCCTTTGCCTTTGTCATAAGCATAGCTGATGCACATAAGAATGACTTCAGTTAAATTAAGCATTCTACCTTAAACTATAGATTTGCATGCTGTGTCACAAAAGTTGTGTGCATTTTATGCCAAGCAAATTGTACGAGAAATTGCTGTCACAAAAAGCTAGAGCGCATTTAAAGAGCAATTGACTTGAGTTATCTACAATTAATTGACAGGCACCTGCCTGAAGCAAACTCTTCTCATTATCTATAAACAAGGCCTGTCCCATCCCTGGGAAATCAGTCTTTGCAACATTTTGTGTATCTTTGACATTTCTCTTCTTTCTCTTCTTCCTTCTTTCCCCTTGCACAATCAGAGTCCTGCCAAATTTCATTTTGCGACGATAACCTCCCCTGTTCGATTTCCCTTCAGACTAGGGAGGCAATTAATCCGAAAACTGTAGTGATCTTGGTTTCAACCTTGAGTGCAATAGTCAGGAGCATAACAGTTCTAAAGCTTCCTTATTCTGGACAATATTTTTGTCCGCAACATCAATTACCTCACCCAACAGGTATATCTCTACGACCCAGAAAACTGCCTTCCCAAACGGCTCCAAAGCTTCAATCTCTCAGGTTCTCCTTTTGTTGCTACTTTTGACCGTAACTGCACTTTCCTAAGCTGCCCAAGTCAGCTCATAAAGTCCCGCTTCACCACTATTGATTGCCTCAGTAATTCAACAACTTCAGTTTTAGCCACTTCTTCCATGAATCTTGTGAATTCAATGACCCCGTCATGCCAGATAATTTCAACCTTGCCCGTTCCAGTCTCCCGGCAGGATCAGTGCGATGAAGGATTCTCAACTGACCTTGAAAATGATCTTCAGTTGTCAT
Source organism: Xylocarpus granatum (assembly GCA_019650275.1). Lineage (NCBI taxonomy): Eukaryota > Viridiplantae > Streptophyta > Magnoliopsida > Sapindales > Meliaceae > Xylocarpus > Xylocarpus granatum. The sequence goes on along the minus strand of BNST01002469.1, from coordinate 204,300 downwards.
GGAATTTGCCTGGTTGCAATGGCTGTGAAGCTAGTGGAGGAATATGTGGGTATAAGAGCAGCAAAAGTCAAGAAATCGGTTGCTTTTATTATGGAAAACCAGGTAATTAACTTCCTTAATCATTATTTTGCATTTGCTAATACAAAATGGTAAGCCGCAACTTAACTTTGAATCTTAGAAGATCTCAAAGAGCGCAGCAACTTAACAATAAGAAATCAGTGGTTTTTATTTTTATATTTTTTATGTAATAGTCAATCAGGACGAAGATAAATACCAATTTCCCATCCTAATTAGAGCAATTGACTTAACCATAAGATAGTGTTTGTATAATCTATTGGCATGGATTAAACAGAACTGAATATTATTAGAAGTCAATGTCAACTACGTAAGATCCTGGGGATATGAGAATGAAAACGTTATTACTCAATTATAATATTGTTTTTGCTAAACATGCAGACAATGTCTACCCTTCATAAAAAGCCTAAAGTCAAAACCCGTAGGCTTTTGGTTGCTTGTTGCCCAAAACTCTAGCCGTCCTGAAACATGTTTTTTAAATTACCCAATTAGCCATAGCTGGAAGAGTGACTGACTGAAGGGTGCATTAAGTCCAAATTGATTCGGCAATATCCGACCTTGTTAAAATCTTACTGATTGTGAGTGTTTACGAGAAAGATTGAGTCAATTCTCTGATGATCTTATTTTTCAGGCCGATCACATGATGGTCTTCGGGTTGTCAAGTTGCTTGGCATGTCCATTGCCATACCAGCTCTAATATGTGTTGCTGGGATCGGAATTCATGCATGTTTCTTTGATAGGTCTATCTTCCGAACCACCCGGCGTAATTCAATCCCAGCAGCAGTGAATCCCAGTGTAACTCAGGCTACCATAATAACGGTGGGTCTGGATGAATCCACCATTGAATCATTTCAAAAGTTAGTTCTTGGAGAGAGCAAGCGACTACCAGGACCAAACGGCAGCACTTGCCCTATATGCTTATCAGAGTATCTCAGCCAAGAGACAATAAGATGCATACCAGACTGCAAACACTGCTTCCATGCTGATTGCGTTGACGAGTGGCTCCGAACAAATGATACATGTCCTGTTTGCCGTAACTTTGCATTACCTCCTCCTGCTAGTTCAGAAAATACATGATGTACAACCCACCTTCTCCTTTCAAATTATTGTTGTATACCATGGCTGTCATAGTGAATCTGGTATCCTTCGTTACAACAAAATTTCTTAATGGTTTAAGAAAAAAAAATCGCAGTTTTGGCATTTGATTTTACTAACATAACGTCAAGTACTTGAAGTTAGCATCACTGATGACATCCTGAAACTAAGTCAATATTGACTCGGTCAAGTAAAATTATAACATCTAGATCTTCATATTATAGTATTACTTCAATCTGTCATATAAATACAAGAAACATGTTTACACAAGAGGAACTCACAAATATGCATTACTTTCTCACTGAATAGGCTTAGGGTATCGCACCTCCAAGGATCACTACTTGTTCAAACATAAAAATATACAGACACTGAAATCTTGCCCCATTCTTTTGAAAGGGAACAAAGTGCTCTGCAAGACTACAACAGAATCGGCTTAGATAAAACGGACTGGATAAAACTGTCACCTTTTTGCAAGCAGCTTCTTTGGAAGCTTCTCCATGGGGATAGATTTCAGCAGAAAAAGCCTAGCAGCACGTTCTTGTAAGGTACCTCCACATTTTAAACCACGTGCCTGAAGTTCAGACTTCAATCTTTCCATGCCAAGAACCTATTATAACAGCAGAAGAATTAGCAGCTGTTGATGTGAGTAGAATCAGAGATTTATCAACTAAGACTACCAGCAAAAGAGTGAAATCTCATCTTCTCAAGAATATTTCAATGCAATATCATCAACCAGATTGCATCGTAACAACTATACAATTAAGTTAAACAAGGATGGAAAAAAGGACATTAAAAAGGCTTGGATTTAGCAGGCATACCTCCATCTCCACTGCCATACTGAATTCATCAAAATTTAATGGCCTTTCCAACTCCCCAACATTTGTATTACCAACAATTGTTTCTTTGTTAATTGCAGATTTTGAGTCAGATGAACCACTGGGTTCAGCTTCAGAATCAACATATCTGTTTTTGCTACCTTCCTCATTTGCTGAACCCAAAAGATTTGGGGGTCGTCCAATTATTTCCTCCACATTTTCAGATTCAAATTCACCAGAAGATTCATGCATCTCAGCTTGATCGGCTTCAGTAGCAGAAACAATAGCGGTCTCTAAGCACAATATACTTGCATTCTGTGCTAACATTTCTTCATGATTCTCAGCTGTAATCATGCCATCCCCCCCATGAGGCACATTTTCTTCCCCAGAGCATTCACGTGACTCTGAGCTTTGATGCAAAAGAATCTCTTTCTCTTCCTCAGAACCACTCTTACAAGAACCTCCACCAATAAGTTCATCCTGTTTCTCACTAGTAACTGAACCAGAACTTCCCTCAATTTCCTTATTTGCATCCGAGTTGTTCCCATTATTTAAAACAATGGATTTCTCGTTTTCCTCTTCATCATCATCATCATCATCATCATCATCGCTGCTACCCTCGTTATCACTTCCACCCAATTTTCTCTTGCCCATCCTAAAAAAACAAGAGAAATAAAATAAAAACAAACATCAAAAACCCATAAAACCTACTCCTTAAGATTTAAATAATGTATGCAGCACTTGTTTACTAGAATTTAACATGGTCTCTTTCCCCAATCCTTTCCCTTCAGTTTCACACCAACCAAAATGAAGCATAGTTAAATCGACAGATTTATATAAGACAGACAAACAAGCATCAATATTCATTACAGATTCTATAATTTTTTCCAAGTTTCTCGTTAAACCAAATAGAGACAGAATAAAGAACAGAAAACAATATTGTTTTCTAATGGAGGTTAGAAATTTCCAAGAGAAATTACTTTAATTAGAAATCAAGAATAGAAAACTCACATTTCCAGAAAATTATGTGTCCTCACTTCAGTTATCATCAAAATAAATCATTTAACCCATAAAGTGACATACAGGACTAGGAAATAAAGGCCTTACCAAATCTTCAGCCTCTTGGCATCGGCCGCAGCAGCCTTGACCGCCTTACACTTGCTATTGCCACACGCCTGTCTGACGGCTTCTTCCACCTTAGCCACGCATTCAGCCGACTCCTCTCTATATCTCTTCATGTACTTCTCTGCCTCTCCGTCGCCAACTCCTTTCTTCCCCTTCTTTTCCGCTTTCTTAATAAACTCATCAGCAATTTTCTCCAACCTCCTCTCCTCTTCCTCGGATCTCCACTCCTCCAACTTCTTCTCCGCGTTCACGTGCCTCAGCCTCCGCCCACTCATGTCACGACACGCGTCAAAGTTGTTAGTCTTCTTTTGACCCGCCTTCGTGGCCGCGCCACGAAGCAACGATCCGAACCCACCTTTTCCTCCCAAGAGGCTGAGGACAAGGTGGAGGGTGAGGTGATCATCGGAAATTACAGTCCTGTCCTTCAATTGGAGGCCGGAGTAGATGAGGCGCTGAATGTGAGTAGGAATTTTGGTGGCTTCGTAGATACGGTGCTTGATCTCATGCCCGTACACGTATGGAGTAGTGAAATTTAGGGTTGCGGTTTGGCCGTTTAGAAGCTTCACGAAGACCTGCAGTGGCCTCAGATTGGCATTGTGATCCTCCATGGATTTGGTACGGGGGGGATTTGTTTCTGGAGAAGATAAGATAGACGATCAATTCGACGATTGTGAGCAGAAAAAGATGAGCGATTAGCGACTTCGGGTTTTTCTGTTTTACATCCGAGCCCTAATTGCTTTATCAATCCAGAGTAAACTATACAATATTTTGATAATTATTATAAAAGGACATATGTTTTCATTGTGAACAAATAGGTCCCAAACGAACCGGCCCGCAAGCCGCAAGCCTCAGTTGAACATTTGAAGTGATACCAATGGACAAAACTGAGATATCGTAAAAAAATGAAGGATACTGATGATAAAACCCAATTTCTAATGCACACGCGTAATCATGGTGGGTCCAATTTTCTTTGGGGAAGCGGGAAAGAGAGAAATCTTTGATGACGTGGCAACGTAGTACTACTAGATCTTAGAACTTCAAACGATGCGTTTAAGTGGCAAATGAAAATGGATGTCGGACATGGATACGTTCCGAATTAGGTGCACTTTAACCGATCATCTTAAAAGGGAATGGTTATGATTTGATTTCGTCGAGTTCAGTCGAGAGCAAGATTGGACTTTTCTCAAATGCTTAGATTAGTTGATCATCGCGATAGAATGAAGAAGGAAGACACCTTGTCTGTGGATCCGAATCTACCTCGATGGGTATGCCGGAACTGTCGTCACTCTCTCTGCATCGTCGGCGTCGATCCTTACGCCGACAAATACTTAAACGACTTCTCTCGCTCCAGTTAGGGTTTTTACCCACTCTCTCTTTCTGTGATTTATTTAAATCAGTTATCCAGCATTGATCACTATTTTAGTCCTTTTTCGGAGATATATTGGACGCCTTTTGTTTTGAATTGTGGAATTTTGACTTGCTTGCTGCTGAATTTTGTTTTGATTATCAAACATGAACTCATGTGGATTGTTGTCATATTTAATTGTTTTGAGTTGTTCCCACATGTGAACTTGCATTGAAGCATATGAAGCCTGCCTTCAGCTATTGGAAGGAGAGGCACGAGATGTTCTTAGTGAGGCCGATTTTCTTAAGGAGAAACTAAAGGTGTATACTTAGGAACTGCTGCTGATGCATAATCATTCTTGCATTCTACTTCTGTAAACATTGTTTAAAAAAGAGAAATGGAAATATTTGGTTGGATGTGTGTGAGAACGGTTTTTACTAAAATGCAGGGAAATGATTTACTTTTATAAACTATGATAAGAATCCACAAAACTATATTAATGACTGATAGGCTTGATAAAACTTAACTTGGATTTAGGACAATACATTTGTAGCTCAAGATTTCCATTCATTAGAGACTTTTCTTTAAATAAATCCCACTTTACATTGGATTGTTCAAGGAATATCCTACTAGTATCCATGAATGCTAATTTGTGTGCAATTAGGAAATGAATGATGAATAAGTTAGGGTTGAAGCCCTTTTACAATTTTTTAAGAAACTGTTTGGAGGCATCACAGTATCCTGAATCATTTGTTTTTGTACCCATGCACTAAAACATTTTGTTTAACTGGTATTTTCATAAACAGAATTTGAAATATCTTCCATCAGATTCAAATAAATATTTATTCAATCATCTATTGATGGCTTTCAGATTGAGGAAGAAGAAAGAAAACTGGAAGCAGCAATCGAGGAAACAGAGAGGCAGAATACAGAAGTAAATGCTAGACTGAAGGTGCTAGAGTTTAAATCTAAACAAGTTTAAGGAACTGGAGGAGTGGTATATTTTTTAACAACATGCTATTTGGCTTGCCTTTTTGGCTGGTTTTCTGTGTAATTCCTGATAAAGATAGTGTGTTCCCGAGTCCATTTTGTTTTTTATTTTTTAGAGTCCTTTCTTTTCTGATTTTGTATGCACTTTACATGTATGGACTCTTGAGATTGATAGTTGTTCTTATTTATATTTTCCAAACTCAATGTTAACAGGTATTGGCAGGAGTTCAATAATTTTCAATTTCAACTGATTGCTCATCAGGTGAGTTGCTGATACGTCTTTCCTCCCTAGCTATTATCCATTGAAGTCAGTGTTTTGTGGCTTCAGAAGTTCCTTGGCCTTCATGACTTGATTGTTTCATTGTTTCTTTACTAATGATGCTGCAAGATCCTTAGTTGATTACAATTGAAGCACGGTGCTAGTTATTTGGAGGCATTTATTTGATCGTTGAGGACATAGCAGGTAGATGTGGAAATGCAGTTACTTGTGTCCAAATCATTAATATTTTTGGGAGAAGAACAGTGCTAGTTATATGTGGAAATGCAGTTAATAGTTTCTTTGTATAGATCATTTGTTTGGCTAATTTTCTATTTTTGGAGCATACACGTTTCTGTTATAATCTTAATAACAAAATTTGAGAGATATTGCAATAAGTTCATCAGTAAACCACCATGTGTTTTTACTTTTCTTTACTGCCTTCTTTTGTAAATGAGAAATTTTCTATGGACAGGAAGAGAGAGATGCAATTTCAGCTAAGATAGAAGTTTCGCAAATGCATTTAGAGTTATTGAAGCGAACCAATGTACTCAATGATGCGTTTCCCATCTGGCATGATGGAGAAATTTTGAATGGTCAACAATTTTCATTTTGGATGGCTTCCTAAAATTCTGGTAAGAAAACAGCACATTTGTTTTTCATTTTTCTTAGAATTTCCATTGACTTGCTACTGACTGTTGGCTTTCTAGGGCTTACTTCAGTACTTTTGTTCCCCCATTCAATATTCTCCTTCAATAAGTTCCCTAAACACAATGGGAATAATGCTTAAATTAGGGTGTTTACTATGTTGAAACATTTAGGTTGAATGGGATGAGATTAATGCTGCCTGGGGCCAAGCTTGCCTAATACTCCACACAATGTGCCAGTATTTTCAACCGAAGTTCCAGTATCCTTTTTCCTAGTCACCTATTAATTTATGTTTTCTAACAATTGTTAATAGGATGTTCTTTTAATTAATAACATTGAGTACAAGAAGCTCACGCATTTTAATACATCCTCTCTAAGCAGTTAGTTGTGCCGTACACCATGCCTGATGCTTGAGACATGTGAACCATGTTGGAAACGTTATATCTTGTTCCTGTGTTCTATTAATTTCTAGAAAACTTTGTGGAAACAGCTTTATATTAGGCGGCTCAGAAGATACTTCTGACCAGTTACATCGACTTCCTTATCCCAGGGTTATGTTTTGAATGGTAATTCAACAAGGGCTAGTATAGTTCAATGGCAAGATACTGCAGTTAATTGAATATTTATGATCCATTAATGGATTAAATAGAGTATTCTCGTATATTGGACATTCAACACTGGCATTCAGAGCTGGTGTCAGGTCAGTGTGGTACCTATCTGGGGTATGTTATGAAAACCATCACTTAGGACTAAATTGGTGTGTTTGGAAGCATATTGCAAGGAAAGCATCCTGTCCTGTTGAATCACTGAAACAAAGGTAGTCTGCAAACTCCAATTAAGTTGTACATTTTATGCTTTTCTTTGAAACCTATCTATACAAGGATATGTGATATATACTTAATCAATGATTTTAAGATATCAAATAAAAATTCTTCCTATGGGAAGCTATCCATGAGTAATGGACAGCAACAACAATACCAATGAACTGTAAGTACTAACTACTCCATTGATGCCAATTTGCAATTGGTGATGTCCTCACATTGAATGTGGAGATCCTGCCTCTGTTTCTATTGTCAGTTTTCATACTGTTCTTGCTGTTGGATGTTTTAACTAATGTGAATATACCTTAGGTTTGGTCCAGTGAATTTGTTTTGGAGTTCTCGCTATGACAGAGCAATGACATTGTTCTTGACATGTCTGAAGGAGTTTGCAGAATTTGCGAATTCGAAGGATCAAGAAAATAATATTCCACCAGATATACGCTTCAAATTGCCCTATAAGTAAGTTTCTTATTTGTATGAATGACACCACAAGTAGTAATTGGATATTTTTTATTCCTTGATTGCCTCTATATGTCCCCAATTATCATGGATAAATCTTGCAGGATTGAAAGTGACAAGGTTGAAAACTACTCTATCACACAGAGCTTCAATAAGCAAGAAAATTGGACCAAAGCTCTGAAGTACACCCTGTGCAATTTGAAGTGGGCTCTATACTGGTTTGTTGGTAATACAAACTTTCAACCCCTTTCTGCAATGGTGGCTTAACCTGCCGAAGTTCCAGCTGTAGGCTATTTGTACACAGTCTGGCAAATGACTTCAAATTTGTTGCTCAAAATTCGTCGAAGCCATAATATAGAAAGAAATGCAATCTGTGTTAATCAATATGTAAATAGAATCAATATGCGGTTCAGTCTTCTGCAGTTAATAGCATAATTCATGTTGTGTTACAGGGATTTGTTTGGGTATCCATATTTGAGAAATGGTAGTACAAGTACTGTAATCCCACCATTTCATTATAACTCATTTGAAGTCCCTAATATCTTTAGACAAAATATTTGATGGGATGAATGTTGAGGGGACAATCCAGTAGGATACATTTATTTTCCTCTGTCTGATGAGATGAATCATCTTCTTCCTTTTATTACTTCTATTTTTATTTTATGGCAATTTTAATGCCATGTTCCAAGGAGAGAATATTTGTACAAGAAGTACCCAAATGACTTCATCCTCAATTTGTTGAATAGAGTGCCTTTCTGCCCTAATACGATGTGAAATGGTGCATGCATTTTTGCATTTTCATTACAACCATAATCCAACAACAGTATGAACTTGCTTGTTCTATCCAGTGATTTTCATGCAACTACATCAACAAAAACTGAACCTTCGCACAAAAATATTTGTACAAGATACACCCACGAACTGGGTTAAGAAAATAAGACGACTGAGGCAACAATGATTCGCCTATTTGTATTCTTAACCATTCTCGCATTACTTTTCAAGGCCAGCCTTAACTGAACCTGGACCTGATCTTGACCCTGAACCTGCGGCCGTCCACCTTCATGTGTTCAGGTTACAGCAGATGTAGCCCCCTGCCTAGGTTTTATTAGTAGTAACTCGGCAGGCCGGCCATCTACAGTTGCCGTGCAGGTGTTGAGGGAATTGGTAATGACGCAAAATCCCAGCGGACGGCAAGCGATGTGGCGGTGTATCCAGAATTCATTAGCAAACGCCGGAACTTATGGTAGGAATCGCATCCCATTAATTCACCATAAATGTGGTGTCTCCGTTTCTCTTCCTCCAATTGATACTAAAACGGACTGTTCCAAGTATTCTCTCCAGCTTTGTCTCCTTTCTGTTGTCTGCATGCATCAAAAATTTTCTGATTGATATATTTTTCACGCAGGGCTTTTGCTTACTGCGTTGATTAACCGCACGGGATCACACTTGGGGATGTTACACTTTGGTCAAAGAAACAACCATCTGGTGTTAGATTGAGTATTTCCAGGGTAGTGTCAGAATCTAACACAATCTGAATTCATAGAGTAACCTTCTGAAAAAGAAATGAATGATCGTATCCGTCAATTGAATTGAATACAATCAGCTAAGTATAATTGCAAACAGGTATCATTGTGCATGAAACTCTCATTTATAGTTTCCAGATATTTCCTCTGTTAATTAAACAAGTTTCAATTGTCACCTGCTGTTTTGCAATTTAAAGTGTATATGGCGACTTATTCTATAAAGCATTGAGCACTTGGTATCATGCATCTACCAGATGATATTATTTAGAGAGTGTTGCTTCCCAGTGACTTAGATAAGACAAAATTTGGGTAGAATCACTACGAGATTTCTGTACACCTAATTTCGGTCGTCAGCTGTGAAGTTAGGTTCTGTTGGCTTCTGAGGTATCAGGGGCGGTAGTAACCTCTGCGGCAATCTAATGCTGCTGGCACCTTTTTGCCGCAATGGTCTTAATAGATTAGCGGCGAATTTTGACGCATAGATAGAGGCACCAAGGCTTGTTGAAGTTCCAGCCTCTGTTGCCAAAGCATCTTGCAGCCCGTCTTCAGCTTCTTGTAATGATCGAGTAATCTTTTTTTTCCAGTATCGGCGCCACGCTGCTTGTATAAAGCAGGCTGCCCATGTCTTCCACTGCACGGAGTAGAACCTGAAGCAAAAAGGAGTGCAACAACAATTCTCATTATATCTCCGTCACAATATAATCTAAGGCGATTGTGGCATTATTCCAGAAAAATAATACACTTGCCTGAAGGTGTGCTGAAGCTGCTTGGTGTGAAGACGCCGAAATTGAGAAGCAACAAACTTGAGGTCATCAGCCATGAGAGCAAAGGCTTCAACCTCTGTTAGAGCTTGTACAGTCCTGGTTGATAAAGGAAGATTTGAAGATGATTGAGGATCCAACGCCCATGTAAGAAGAGCTTCTCCACATAAGTCACCAGCCTTTAGATAAACAGCGTTAAAGAAGCCAGTTCTCCCACCATTGGTGGTCATGCTCATGAGGTTGCCTCTCATTACAAAAAGCATCTCATCAACCGGATCCCCCTCCCGAACAATGAAGCTCTTCTCTGTGTAAAGGACTGGCTTCAGACGATCACACATTGCATCCAACAATTGTTCATCCATTTTCTCAAACATTGGCACCTAATAGAAGCACAGTCAAGTGTGAGCAAACATTTTAGCCTTCAAGTAGTTTTGTAGAAATATGAAGGTAATTTTGTTCAAGAAAAGCAACTCACTCTCATCAGCAGATCCCAGCAAAGATGGCGCTTTATATCCCTCCTGAGATCTTTAGGGAGATTGCAAATTAAAGCCTCTTCCTCAACACCTCTTGTTTCTTGCCATTTATACTGTTCATACCTCCTAATACGTTCCCTCAAGTTCTCCGGGAGCATTCGGTGGGCCATCCACTGCTCTGCATCTTGCCTTTTCACTCTCATTTCCTCTACTCTAACAGTCGTAGATTCCAAATATTTCTGCAAAAGCAGAACAAACAATGTTTAGCATAGCAGTTGGCTTCATTTACAAATTTAGGAAAGAGAACTATTCTTTTCGACAAGGAAATAATTGGTGTTACCTGCATATTGCCAATAAGCAACGCAAATAAAACTAACCCAGAAACGGATATGAAGATGGCAAAGAAAACCTCACCCACAAAAGTGCTTGTTTTGAGATTTTGGCCCACGGAGCTGCAAAAATGATTCAAGCTAGAAGCACTTTCGAAAGAGAAACTTCAAACTCACATTAGAGGACAAACCTAAGATTACGCAGACCCCACCAAAAGCAATAAAAGAGTTTCTTCGGGAAATCCGTTTCCTCCACCACCTTTGACTGAAGAGCATCGAAAAATATTCCAAAGTTGAAATCTGTTGAATTCGTTATCTCATCTGGATTGATGAGCTTACACTTTTCTTTCAGAAATGAATAGTTCGATTGACGATTTTCTGCTCCACAGTACAATTTGTTAGATTCACATACGGTACTAGCTTTGGAATCCTTGCATGCTCTACGCCAGCAATTATCTTGTCGTTCTATTGAGATCAAGTACCAAAGGGCTCCAATTACCTGGTATCATATGTCACAGTTTTCTCAACCATCGCAAATTCAATGGTGGATATTAACTATTAAAATTGAAAATTATCTAATCAAACTTACATGACTGGCTAGCATATAAAGAAAGAGATTTGAAGCAGCTCCAGCCCATGCCGTTTCAGTCATTATCCCAGAAGTTCTTTTCACGTCATTGTACAGTGGAAAAATCCGAATTATTCTTGGAACATATTGGCAGAAAATAACATTTTTCAATGTTTCCTTTGCCATCAATGAAACTGGACCTTTCACTGCTGGGATGACAAGTAAAACTACCACCTGAGGAATGAAAACGGGGGAAAGAGATTGTTAAATGGCCATGGAAGCTCTACAGAAAATATCTGAAGATTTCTGACACAAACCTGCGGTAGTGGAAGAATTGCGAGGATGTCAACTATGAAATAAGAAGTCAAGTATCTGTTTGCTATAGCCGAAGGATCATCCACCAACACGCCTCTTCCGAGTACTCGAGAAGACGGAGCAATAAACCCAGTGCGGAATTGAAAAATTATACGAAGTATATAGAACATATCAATGAACGAACGAAGAACACAAGCAGTGATTTCCAAAGTTTTATCTAAGTCCAGGCATGTCTTTTCGCTATTAATCACTGGGATATAAAAGAATAATGGGTCTACAGACACTGCAATCACGCAGGAGAACACAAACATCTTGTTCCACCACTGAAGAAATGGCTCTTGTGGGTCAAGAATTTTCTTCCCTGACTCTGATTTCTTCACTGACCGATTAACATGAGAACGGAAGCTTTCTGACTTTTTCCGGCTTTTAATTCTTTCAGAACCCATTTCGTATCTTCTCCTAATACTTTCCATGACAGAGCTTACAGTTGGTCTAATTCTTCTTGGAATAAATTCATTATTAATGGGTGATTGCCTTTGTGGATTAGATTTCTCTGAACTCCAGTCTTCAAACCTGAAGAAGACAATGCACACATAAAGCTAAGTAATTGATCATGTATAAGCCCGATTAAGTGAACTCAAACATAAATATCAAAAGCCTTAGTTTACAATCCTCTGATTGACAAATTATGCTACCATTTGGCCAGATTCCATTTCAAAGGAGAAAATCAAGACCAGTCAACAAACGAAATGAAAGCCAAAAGGGCAGTATGCAATGCAGAGCCAAAAAACTAACCTGACAAATTTAACTCTCTCGGTATTCATAGCTTCCTCTAAATCTTTTTTTGCGGAGTCAAATATGAATGGCAAGCTTTGTAATTTGACTTTTCACAGAAAGAAAATTATAAGATCCAAACCCTGCAGAAGTTCAACTTTAGATATCTAATCCCATGAATTGAGAAACCAAATTAACACAGACCAGTTCATTTTAAGCAACAATGAATCATATTAGTACCGCTTGGATTAAGAAAACTGGGAGTAACATATGAAACAGCCATTACTCTTTCTGTGGAATACGCCGAGTATAACAAGAGAATTGGTCAATCTCTGGGTACCAACAAAGGCATCACCAGATTTCTAATTGTGCCTGATGACTCCCTACTACACCTAAACCTTTTTTATTTCCTCCTTTGTTTATGTTTGAGGAGGAGGATGAAGAAATACACAGACAGAGATGAAAAGGAGAGCATGTTTATGGAGTGAATCATAATTAATTTATTGTGACTGAGAAAAATGAATGAAGCAGAGAAGTTCAGTTACCGATTTGAAGATTGAAAATAAAAGTTAGAAGCAGAAGTTTATTGTTACAGAGAAAACAGTAACAGCAACCAACATATTATTGAAAATCTAAGCAACAAATCGGCCAAATATTTAAGGCAGCAAGCAAAGTCTTACGATATTCATAACTTCCTTTCAGTAACAAGAAAACTGAAGAGAGGAAAATCGAACGAAAAAAGAAAAAATCTGCTATATGTTAATTTTTATACAAAAACACCGGGAAAAAAAACTCCTACTACCAACGAGAAAAGGTGTTGGCTTTCTGGGAAAACGTTTTCTTCTTCACAATGATTTCTCATCATCCAAACAGAAACTGTAAAAATTTGGAAAGTAAGAATAGGCAGCCTTGGATGATATCCATACATACCTGTGGCTCTAATGAAGGATGAGAGTAGAAGAAATGGTGATCAAATATCCGAAAAAGGTATTGTAAATACAGCGTTTTCGATAACAAAGCTCGTGAAGTGGGTGGCTAATGGAAGTTACCGGGAGTGATGGAAAGGGTAAAAGAGGAAGTTTTGCTCTAGCTTTTAATTAATTAATTAAAAAATATATATTTAATTTTTAATAAATAAATAAATTAAAAATAAAATTTATAAAAATTTTATTATTTAAATAACTTTATCACGTTATGGTTCATCTCCGACTGTCCCAAGTCCCGCCTACCTCAACGAAATTTATTACTTCTTTTATTAAAGTGGGCCCGACTGGTCTTCGTGGACTAAATTAGGTGGGACCCACTTTGCAGATTGACTTAGTTACAAAAGTCGTCTCGTGTCATCGACTGTTTTCTTCGTGCCCTTGACCTTAAAAGAGGTCGTGAACTTGGTGACTTGTGCAACATCGTTCACGTGTGGCTGGCTGCCTGGCCAAGTGTTGCGTTTCAATAGCACAGAATACTTTATCAGATAACATCACCTAACCAAACCTAACAGGATAATTTTTTTGCATTAGTAGCAAATACTTTGACTGTAGCAAGTAGTATTAAAATATATTTAAAATTTTAAATATTTATATTTTTATATTTTAATAGAAAATTATTACTTAAAATACAAATATTTTAAATTTATAAAAATAAATAATAATAATAATAATAATATCAAACAGATTAATCTAATATTTTGAATTGGCGGGAAACGCTCTGCCCGTGACGCACGATTTGAGTTAAGTTGGTCGGTCATCACTTTCCATTTCCATGTTCGTCTTCTGTTCTACCAAAGGAATAAGTCAACGGTATAATAAATAACTGGAGGTTAGCAGCGTTAAATAAGAATTTACATATAACAATACAGATGCAGGCTTTTAATTTCATTTTTAACTATCACTGTTGAAGATAATTTTATTTTTATTTTTAAAATTAAATAAAATTATCACAATATCAAATAAAACCTCAATTTAATTGGTCCGAATGCTGGAGCGCCAGACGCGAAACTCACGTTTAGGTTAATCCTTCCCGTGAATGAGAGAAGACCCACCTAGAAGATTCTGCAATTAAAATATTACGAAACCGTGATTTCGTGTTTATAATTTCTGGATTTCCTTATTGACTTCCAATTTCGAAAGAGTTAAAATAAAATGTCTTCTCGGATTCCAAGTATTTTTGTTTCAATATCATAACTCATAAAATTATATGCACGAGGAAGAGACCAGCAAAGACACCGTAAAAATCTGAATAAAGAGTTTACTAGCGAGTTGAAAATGGTCCAAGATTATGGTTCCGAGCCACAGATCCAAAGCAAATTATGAGAAATGCCAAAACAGTAACTCTATAGAAGGTTTGGTTCGCTGACTTTGTCGTAAAGCTCGTCATGTAAGCCTGCAATCATATGTTAATGTGATGATATTCGTGGAACACTCACTATTGTAATGCCAGTCATCAGGCTTCCATTCCAGAAAAAGTTTCTGGAGGCCAAACTGCTCTATTTTTTGGATTTACGGTACCATCAATTGCCCTGGTGGCTCGATAGGTAAATATCAATGGAGAAGGTCGAAGAATCAAGGGTGATTAAAATGGAAACGTCAACAAAGCCAAAACACATAATTAAAGAAGAAAGGTCCTCGGCTTTTCCATTTATTTAAGTTTTTTAATATATCCAGAATCCAAAAGAAAAATAAGATAATTACAGCTAATGAGAACATGGCTTGGCTTGGCTACTTCCCTATTACAAGCATGCTAATGCCAATTAGACTAAAGATTACTACAACCGCTCAAATGTTCTGAAATTTGTTAATAACATGAGACAGTCAAACTGCCTAAGAAGTTGATAACAAATGCTTATTTTATAGATCTAACATTGCCCCATCCTATCCAGTTTCAAAGAGAATATGATTGACCTCACCTTTTGGCTAAGATTTCTCTTCATCTGACTGCGAGCATGGTGGCCCAGGGACTGAATCAACAAAAAACTCCTCTACTGAAATAAGGTAAATCTATCAGTGTATGAGCAGCTATACATAACAGATAGATCAAATCATTAATCAAAAAAGAAACGCGGAAGAAATTAATTAAGTATGATGTCACATGAATACTGCATGGTACAGTATCCCCATTACCTATATCCTCCTGCTCTGGGGAATCAAGCAAAAGTTCTGAATCAGAGGGTAGAAAAGGGGAACCAGGATAGTTTCCAAGAGCTCCTAAATCTGCAAAAGTGCCGAACAATTTCAGGAAAAGATTTATATCAAAGTAAAAATTATTGAGATGTCGAAGCAATATAGCCCATTTCATATCCAGAACCAGACGTGACTATATCTACCAATGAACTGAATCTAATCCAGAACTTACCCCCTAAGTTTGACAAATCTGCTGTTAGATCTGAGAGGCTGAAACTCCACTGAATCTGATCCAGTGATCTGAGGGAATCTCTGGAATTTCCTGCTCCACCATCCTGTCCAAGCTGCAATCCTACTGAACTTGCTACATCAGATGTAAATGTTGTATCGAGTGCGCATGTGTCCACACCAATTCCAGACATGTCTGAAGCAGAGAAGGGGAAATGCCCACTAGATGTAACCGACATAGGACTCATGGCCATTTCTGACATGGATGACATACCACTGCTAGGGGGAATAACAGGAGCAACTTCAGCTGCCGTGGTGGCCATCATCATCCTACAACAAGAAAGACAGTTGCTTAGCTAAAGTTCCATTGACCAAAAAGGTAAAGGAAAATCAGGATTTACAATTCGTAAACCTGATAACATTTTGACCGTGGGCAAGCCTTTGTTGTTTAAGCATCTTTTAGATACACACTTAAAAGCAAAACTATGATATATACGAAACCCAGTCTGATTGGTCAAAATGGCAAAATACTTTATTGAAGTATTCCAATGCCATGAAATGGAGATAATCATGGGTGTGTTTCAAATATGACCATACGCCATGCTAGCACTTATCAATTTGAAATGCACAAATATATGTAAATAAATAAACAAGGAATCAACTGACTTCCGTGAACCAAATGCCTATCGTGAGTTGGGGAAAAATTAGAGAAGAAAAAGTCAGCATTTTCCAAATAGGTAAGAAAGAAGAAATTTAAGTAAAAATGGAGAGAGTCTCACTCCTTCCCAGAATTCATTCGCATGGGATGATAATTGCTTGGTGCGGGAACTCCATTGACTACATGACAGCTTGAGATTCCACAACCCATGGAATCAAGATGGGGCTGACCAGCTGCTGGCATTGGAGGTTGTTGAAGGACAGGGTATCCCATAGGTAAGTTGTTAACTGCACTGCAAACAAGTGGCATTGAGTACCAATGACAATGATTGAAAAAGACCAACTACAACTATATATCTTTAGCAATCCATCCATATATGTTATACATTCATATATAATTCAATTCAAATATATTCTTGAACACTAACATATTCTACTCTGGAGAAAAAATCCACCTCTTTCCTTCAGTTGAAAGTAACACAAATGTGGAGAAACTGCAAGCAATTTTGCATGCTTATAGAACAGCAAAGCATTGGACACTCATAAATGGCCCAGACCCAGAAGAAAAAAGGTGATTCTAATGATATTTAGTTCAAGGAGATACTAAACCCCTGAAGAAAAAGATATTTCTCTTAACTGTCAAGATCCTGCTCTATGCTTTCTAAGGTAGAGATAATACACGTGTTCTTTTAAAATTGCAACTATTAAACTATAATTGTGACATATTAATTGAATTTAAGCAACTTAGGCAAGATCAATCCAGAATCGATATTGTACTTGGAAAATTTTTAACAGTTTTGAAATTTTTCATGACCTTGTGAAGGGAATCAGCCAAAAGTCAAGACACAGCCAACATCCTAGTACAACAGCATGGCAATTCAGATGGCCATAAGTTTCGAAACCAGACATCTTTCTGCAAAATACTGTCCAATATGTAGCAATTTGAGCAAAGTTAAAACTCTTGCCTTTTCTTTTATATTAAGAATGGTTACTGCACACACACTTGGATAGAAAAGACAATGGCTAGATGTCAACAGAACATAAATCCCAGGGAAAATGAGCTGTCACATACCATCCCTCATTCCCTTTAATTAATCAGCATACTAAGGCAAATGGCTTAAAAACCATGGAAGTTATAGAGAATATTTAGAAATTATTAAATGAAAAAAGACTTAAAAAAATTGTAAACAAGTGTTGCTACATGCTTTATGTTCAATATCTTTTCTGATGAGACATTCAGGCATTCTAATTAAATTCAAAATCTGGAATCTATAGATATCAGTTTTATCCTTGAACAAAAAATTGCTTTTTTCCATGATTATGTGTTTTAAAGAACTTACCAGGCATGGGATGAATACCATTTTGTATGGGAGCTAAAGGAACCTTTGGAGGTACTGGATACTTCATGAGATGATATTGATGTTCAAGCAAATGATTGAACAAAAGGATTTGCTTCTTCAGCTTCAGCCTTATATAATAGGCCCTGAAGAAATCATCATTTTCTTCTTCCAACTTCTGCCACACTAAATGAACAAGAGTAATGACGAGAACAGGTCAGCCTAGGAAATCTTGTTTTAATTTTGAACAAGAAAATGGAAATTAGTTCTGCATGAATAGTCAACCATTAACTTCTACTAACAAAGCCAAAGTTATGTTTCATGGTAACTAGATGTTCATTCTGTTAAATGTGTTGATAAATTGTTATTATAAGTTGCCCTGCCCCAGTTCACGGTTTGGAGCAGTTTTGTTAAACTAGGAGAAAAAAAAAGAAGAAGAAGAAGAAATGGAAAAACTTAAACTAATGTTAACTACAATAAGCAACTCATTTTACAATCAATATATATTAGGTATACTAACAAAAAATAAAAAACTTATAAAGGAGTTTAGGAGTTCAAGAGACTACCCAAAGTTGTGAATCCAGGATCTATTCTAGCACGAGTCAAGAGGGTTTTTACCACCTCATCTCTATTCATATATAATTGTAGACACCGTTCTATTAAGTTCTGGACCTGAAACAACCGTTTTACATAACACATCATCACCAAAATAACAAGCAAAATGGCGAGGCACCTTTAAGATTCAAATAAAATAAGAAAACAGAACAGAAATTATATATAAAGTTTCAGAGAGAAAAGATCCTCTTACAAGTTCAATATCTTGGCGTGAAACTTTTCTGCTATCATTGCTTGAAGCTGATATAGAACCAGAGTCTGCCAAAGGAGCCTCTGTTGTTTGGTTGTTCTGTTGGTCACTTTGGGATTCATGTGAAGCTTGGGTTGACGATTGTATTTCTTGGTTGCCCTGTAGACCAGTAAATTCTATTGACTTAGCAATAAGCAACAAGTCTAGCATGATTGTAACCAAGAGTCAAACATTAAAAATGATCCACAGTTAGTAATGAAAGACAAGCAATATTGCAAAAATACAACAAATGAACTGAATTTGATTTCAGTCCATGTCATCTAAAATAAGGAACCTGATCTTGTACGCTTTTGAATCACTAAATCAAAAACAAGATTCATGAAAACTTTACAAAGGCGTGAGTGAATCCAACACACCAAGGCCAGAAACAAACACCTCTCTCATAATTTTACCAAATTACAGGCAAGACATGAACGAAGTATGACTTAATAGCAGGTAACAATGTGCCAAGATGGTAGCATCACCGTGTCATGGTGACAGAGATTAGAAATCATTGACTTTCAATGTTTTGAATTAAGTATCAAATCTAGATAAAAATATTAGTTTATCCATCAGTGCTATGACCAAAGAATCACAGACACTTCATAAGAATTATATTTTTGAAGTATAGATAGAAGGGGTATCTTGAGATGATGAAGTTTCTCAATGGAGGAGCATCATAAAGAAGCAATAAGGCCAGGGGTTCAATGGGCTTGCAACAATTCAGGTTTTCAGATCATATTAGCCAATTTCTATAAAGTGATACTCAAGACTCAACGAAAAAAGAAACCAGTACAAGTAACAATGAGAAAAGACTTGTAGATAGCCACAAACTATACAAAAATTCCACTGTACTAAAACATATGCAACAGAACCTGTGAGTTCTTCATTCCAGCTGAATGGAAGCTGCCCACATTTCTTTGCTCAGCTTAGAAGGTTCCAGGCAATGATGTCAGCATATGCATAATGATGCTATCTATCCAATTTTCAACTGAAAAGGGAATATTAAAGAATGAAATCAGAATGCAAAGCAGTGGGACAAATATGTTTTATCTAAGCAAATGAGAAGGCAACTATAGAAATGTGAATAAATCAATGGGATATAATCATACATAATACAGAGATATATACACACACACACACACACATATCGGCTATAGCTAAAAGAGAAATATGACTTGGTCCCTAGATTACGGAGTCTTCAAGAATCACAAGAATTAGCATGCTTTAAAAGTGGCCCAAGTTATCAACAAAGTACTCCAAGTCATGGATTCACCAGTGGTCAACAACCAAACCATATATTTTAAAATTTTGGATAATTTGAAAAACATGACATCTATGCAGACACAAAAACACACGAGCAAATGTCTAGCTGCCAATGGAACATATATTTAGACAAAGATATTGAAACGAACTCATTGACTAAGGCATTCTCATTACATACGTAGTAACTCCATTTCCAATATTACACTGTAGTCATTCACCAAGCTCTTACCAGATTAACAATATGTGCAGATTCACAAGCCAATGTTTAGCTGCCAATAGAACTCAGAAAAAACAAATATGAATAGCTTCGAAATACAAAAGACAGAATGGAAACCAAATCCTCACGGAGATAATTTATCTGGATTTTCCTTTGAAGGAAAATACCATTAAAAATGGCAGAGATTTTCGCAAGAGAAAGATACCTTATAAAGCGCATCCATTAAAGTCAAAGGGTAAAATATCCGAAAGTATGACTAAACACTTATCCACGCAAAAGAAGGAAAAAAGAAATCTACCAAATCTTAATCCAGCACCCAAATCTTGATAGTCACACACTTCTACAATTGCTTGACAATTGAAAATGAACATCTCATAGTACCATTTTAGAAGCCATTACCTGACTGTTTTTGGAAGCAAAATCTGCTTTTATTTTACTGAATACAACGGAGAGAGTGCTGCCAAAATAAATTTGTTGTTAGCTCAAATAAATTACAATAACAGAAAAGAGGACCACAAAATTCAAATTAACATCGCCTGAATTAGAAAACTAAGCCATATCTAGCAAAAATTACCTCGCAGAAAGATTCAAAACAACTAAAAATAAACAAAATCGACTTAATTTCGACAAACTTAGAG
Source organism: Xylocarpus granatum (assembly GCA_019650275.1). NCBI lineage: Eukaryota > Viridiplantae > Streptophyta > Magnoliopsida > Sapindales > Meliaceae > Xylocarpus > Xylocarpus granatum. Next base: position 183,625 of record BNST01002469.1, on the reverse strand, counting down.
TCCTGCCTCTTCTTCAGAACTCGAGATTCAAGCAAAACATAACTAACGAAACAGAGAACCGAAGCTCTGAAGCTAAGGAGCGTTTATGAAAATCACCATTGGAGCTAAACATGCACCGAGATTCGAAGATATTTCTAAGAAAATGTCCAACGGGTCGAGAGATATTTACTTGAAAGCAGGGAGGAGAAACGAGGAATTACTGGAATTTCCAAGGGAAGGCGGTGAGAATTTAAACGGAATCTTCAGTCTGGTTGAGAGATGAAGGTTTTCAGCAAGACATTATTGGCAGCGGCTAAAAGTGGAAGAGATTGAGAGGAGAAGCACGGACGAAAGAAAGCTGAGGAGAGAAAAAAGAGGAAAATCTCGCCTGACTAGTGCGGTGCAGAGATTTGCTTTTATATGTTTGTTTATTTTATTTTATTTTTTAATTTGTCAAGTAAAAAAATTATATTACTAAACGTGGGGTATATACTTTACGTTACAGGTAATTCCCGCAGCGCTCCAACAGATGCGCAGCGGCTTTGTTTTTAACGGCGCAGTGATTTTGTGGCAGGATCTCTATTCGTATCAAAACAGTTACGGAGTACAAGACCACACCTATTATGCAGTGGAGCGGCACAGAGAATCCAAGTCTGTAAAAGCTATTTTTCAAGTAAACCGAAAATGCAAGTGCGTCCTGCTTGAATGGAGAAAAAATTATATACGGGTGTCATGCATTAATCATGATGCACGTTTGCTAATTAAGGGATTGTAAGATATTGACAAAAGTACTTGTCCTAAATAATGCAGGCCAAGGTGTTGATTGTTGTGTTCGCTGGGTGTATTCTGACCTTTCACTCCACATGCTTCGCAATTATTACTATTTATATGTTGTGGGGGTCCGCCATTTTACTGTGGTCCAGTCTTTGTAACCTATCTCCTTTTATATCCCGCCTTGGACCACCACCCACCACCCCTGAATCTCAATTCCAGATCTCATTTTTGTTAATCAATCAATTGCAAACGTTTCAATAATTGTTTTAAAATGTAATTTAGTTTCATTTCTTGGCTTTTCATTCGGCTTTTTGGCGGAACCTGTAAGCTGACTGGCTCGTGAGCCATCACGAGACAAGCATGCACTCACGTGAGATAATTTAAGGCATGAATTTAAGTGGGATTAACCACCTGTTTAGTACAAATAAGCTGATTTAATAAAATAAACAAAGGATTAGCACGTACATGTGGCAGCGTTTGTTTCCTTACACACGCCAACCAATGAGGGTGGATCACTTGCGCATGAATGTATATGGGCAACGTTGTCAGATTAGTGACCATTCAGATTCGTCCGTTTTAAAGTACACGTGGCATAAATATAGAGGCGGAGCGTGGCTTGGGTTGGACCATTTATTTTAACGCTTGGGATTTAGAGTCAAAGATCGATTAGCACAGTACACCGTAGAAGTTTCAAACGTAACGAAAATTCTTGGTTACTTAATCCTTGTGCCAACAGCGATACCGTTCTGCATCAATTGACGTGAAGTAAGAACTTTGTCGCCATAAAAAGATTTTGTTCTAGCCTTGTAGCTTTTAAACTACAACCAACCTCTCGATGACTTCGTGGGTCCTTTCGTAGTCTTTACACCCAGAGAAATCACCCGGCCAACATGTTCTTTTATCTTAATCGTTGTTTAGGTCATTGGGCTACAACCCACCAGAGCAGAGCTCAAGTGAATCCCGAATTCCCTCTTCGTTTAACATTGCGCGTTGTGGCGGTGGTGGTTGATAGGGGACAGCGAAGCGACGGTGCTGTAGAGATAAAGATGAAGTTTACAAGTGGCCAACGTACACGCGATACAACTAAAAGTCATTGACATGGTCTGTTTCAGCTAACCAGAGAAGGAGACCACCATTTACCTACCAATTGGAGCCACGATAATTTAGCTCTCTGTTTGACCTTAATTTTATTTTCTTGCAATTGAAATAGCAAGGGAAATTTAGAATGTGGACAGTGTGCAATTTTTCGTTTTCGATCTTCTTATTTTCTTGTCATAACATAAAGCACGCGCAATGATGTAATAGATGTTCGTCAATGTTGCCAACAATGTGGGTTTCACCACCACCACCACCTGCCCAAACCAAGCCTGCCGTAGGCACTTAATTGTTTGCTTTCCCCTTGTGAGTGACAAAGCTCATTTTAGTTATTTCTTACAAGTCATTTACTCATTTATCAGCACAATTAATTCTTTCACCCTTTCTTTCAAATGATACCATAAAATGAGAAGGGGTCATTAACTACGTGCCATCCATGATCCATCTGCGTTACAAATTTACAGACAAACCAACAATTCATTCACACCAAGCTAGCTCGCAGTATCTACAAAGACTACTGGATCCTATGTTGTCCCACAATAACCTTCAAAAGGGCATCATTCTTGAATTAAAACGTATCATCACTCGCATGAGGCGATTTCAATTGCATATTTTGAGTACGAGGGGTCAGGAAATCTCTGCAAGAAAATGAAAGAGGATCTGTTACAGAAAGAAAGATATATGAATCAAAGCCCATACGTCCAAAAGTTGTAACTCTGAGTAGTACGCAAGGAAAGCAACAAATAAAGCACCATACTCATAATCCACGAACTGGTGTGCACCCATTCGAGGGGCCAAGTCTTGGTTAAACTTATCGTGGGAATTATTGAAATTAGGACCACTCTACGTCGCCTTCCTTCGACATCAACATTTTTTCTTCTTCCCACGCAGCCACTAATTCTTTGTTGTATTTTTTTTTGTTCTTCTGTGCGCGTGTGATCCAGACAAGGGAAACCACCGATTCGCCTTCCCGCGTCGATCCATCTGCTTGTTTTGATTCGTTTACTGGGTAGACAGATTTGTACGTGACTTGATTCGCCGAATAAGAAACTCTGTCAATGGCCAATAATCCATGTCTACAGCGATGTGTTATGGACGTGGGTTTCAAGATTTGATTCGGTTTAAAATTTTATTTAATTAATTTTTAAAAATAAAATTTTATATTTATTGAATTTTTATTAATACAAAAATAAAATTTACTTTTGATAATTTATATTTCACAAATTTAAAATTTTATTATTTTTAACTTCATAATAAATATAATTTAATAAAATAATTAAAATTTATAATTATATTAATAATTTATGTTCAAATTTAAATTCATATTTCAAATTGATAATTTAATTCAAATTAAGTTTTACTATTATATTATATCGAATTAATTCAAATTAAAATTAATAATTTTATATTAATTTTAATTTTAAATCCAAAAAATTAAAATTACCCGGCCTTTAAACACAAGTAAAAAACATTAATTGAAATGATGCATAAGAGCCCCAATACGTCGAGATACCCATAACTGTGTGAGTGTATTAAGAATATAAAGGGGTGTCTACAGAAATAATCTAACGTGTTGTAGTTAGAGTTGTTAAGAGAGTAATTCTCTAAAGTGGGCCGAATGGTGAACCGGAATATCGACCAATGAGAGCCGGGGAGTACACGAGGAGTCGAGTCAACATCCTTGGCAGTTAAGGAAGTTGAAGTTAACTGGCGGTTCGGTTTTCCTCAAACCATTTTAGCAGACAAAAAGACTATCGAAAACCGGCCAAATATATATTAACCATTTTTACTGCAGTGATTGGCCGGTATTTATTAAGATTTTTTTTTCTATTTATATTAAATTATTTATAGATTTAAAACACTTAATTAGATAATTAAAACACTAATTACTCATTTAATTACGTTTTATACAATTGCAGATTTTTCTCCTCTTTTTATTATTATTATTTGCAGTACACTCATTTAAAAGCATATTGGTAATATTGTAATATTTATTATTACCATATTTCATTAATTGATTCGTAATTTTATTTTCCAATCAATACCGAGGATTTAAGGTTTCCTTATTAAAATCGGTTTTAATTTTTTTCAAAAAAAAAGGAAAAAGGGACGGTGGTCTTCCATCTTCCTACATCTGTAAATAACACCACCCTGCTCTGTCTTTTACTCGTCTCCCTCTCCTGATGCCATGTCTAGAGCTTCGCTTTCTCACATCCTCTTCGTTCAAGGTATGCTCTTTTCTTTGTTTACCTCTTGTTTTCTTCACCCCCCTCCCCTCCCCTTCTGCTTTATGTTTCTCTGCGTATGTATACACAAAGTGCTTTTACATCGATTCATTCCCGTTTAAAAAAATAAAACCAAAATTTCTTGCACGAGGGATTCTTCAAGTTTTACGCAGAATCCCCCGTGGCTTGGTTTTCGCCGTTCATGGGTTGTTTTGCTTTGTGTCAATGTTGTATGCATGTTGATTTTGAATCACACCAGGACTTTTGTGTATTACTTTAATTATTACAACTATAATGAACATACATGAATTAACATAAATCTATAAAATTTAATATAAAGATAACAAATAATGTTACGGCATAAAATTATTTAAATATAATAATTAAAATATATTATATTGTTATTAGTATTGGCATGTCATATTGTGTTAAAATATATTTTGGTTGTATGAGAGGGTAATGCCATGTAATTGAAGCTCAGAGAAATCTCTGCATCAGTAGACACAGATAAGGTAATTCCAAAATTCTTTAAAATGAATTACTTTAGCTACTTTATTTCACTGTTTAATAGTCTCGCATTAATATGAACACATGCACCGGAAAGGGAAAATGAAACCTTCTTACTATTATTTACCCAGCACAATCTTCACACTTATCTGTGTCTACTGCAGGAATGGTTGTATGAGCTTAGAGTGAACATACTTTGGTAAGAAAATGAATCATTTCTAAAATATATTTGTTGTCTGGGAAAGTTTCTGCAAGTAGAAAATTGTCAAATGGGGATACAGTCGGCATCACAACCTTCAAGTGTAAACTACATCGCGAAAGGAGAAGCAAATCTGTTGGATTTATACAGTGCATGGCGGGTAATCAAGCTTCGCATATTCATTCATTGCAGTAATATTACCTCATTAACTTCACATTTGGTCAGCTTGTGAGTGATACAGACACAAACACACACCGGTATTCATTAATCCTTGTGTTGGCTTACAGGCCAAGCATCCTTCTGCCTTGGATGCATTTGAACGTATGATAGCAGCAGCAAAAGGAAAGACAATAGTTGTGTTTTTAGATTATGATGGAACCTTGTCACCCATTGTAGAAGATCCTGGCAAAGCTTTCATGTCTGATACTGTACATATCTTCCACCATATCTATATACCCTTAAGAAATATCGTACATATATATATGTATAGCAAATCATTTACATTTATGATGTTATAACTAAATTGCAGATGCGCTCTGCTGTACGAGAAGTGGCTCATTATTTTCATACCGCAATTGTTAGCGGAAGGTGTCTTGATAAGGTAAGTTGACAAGTTTGTACAGCTTGCTAACGGTTATTTTCTTATCTTCTTCCGTCGGACACCATGGAAAGTTACCTTAGTTGTTTATGGTAATGTTTTATAGGTAAAGGGATTTGTGAAAATAAAGAACGTGGTGTATGCCGGGAGTCATGGGATGGATATATCAACTCCATGTGTCTCTTTGAAGCATAAAAATCACAGGCATGAGACTAGAACTGTTGACGAACAGGTTTGCGATATTAACATAGCCTGTGCATTTTTTTGTTTTTTATTCCTCAAGATAGCAGGGGACACACTAAATAATCCTGATGTGCATTATGATGCCTCGGTAGGGTAAGGAAGTTTTTCTCTTCCAACCAGCACAAGAGTTTCTGCCTTCAATCCAAGAGGTACATGTATAATAGAACACACGCACAAGTACTTTTACCTTTTTCTTCTTCTTGTTCTTCTTACGTTTAGAATATTGTTCGTTCTTACAGATTATCCAGGTACTGGAAGACAGGGTTAAGAATATTAAAGGTGCCATAGTTGAAGATAACAAGTTCTGCATCTCTGTACACTATCGATGCGTAGATGAAGAGGTAATACTACAATATTTCCTAAGTTTTAATTGTTCGCTCATCATCGAATCTAATTCAGCATTGCTGACTGAAACTAAGTTTGCTTCTCCTTCAACGACAGGACGTGAACACCCTTGAGGAGATTGTAAATTCAACTGTTGAAGCTTACCCTAAATTTCGGGTATCGGACGGTAAAAAGGTCATGGAAATCCGGCCCCGTATCAATTGGGACAAAGGTCGTGCGCTGGATTATTTACTCGAAAATTTCGGATTCAACTGTTCCAGCGATATCCTCCCGATGTACATTGGGGATGACAAAACTGACGAAGATGCATTCAAGGTAATCCGAGAAATCGGTCGAGGTTACCCCATCGTCGTTTCTTCTGTCCCGAGGGAGACAAATGCTTCATTCTCTCTGCGTGACCCTGATGAAGTGATGTCGTTTTTGCTGCGTCTTGCCAAGTGGAAAAAAAAATAAATAAATAAGAAAAGTGCCCCATCACTCATCTAGATAATTAGGAGAACAACATAACGTCGTTGGGGGTCCCGTAATGTGCAAGTCAATTTTGTTTTTTCACTCCTACCCAGTCTAGCACGTTGGGGTGCGCCATGAGGTGGGTTAGGTGATCAACTAGAACAAATGTATATTTACAAATTTAACCCCTTCATACGATACGTGTGTATTATATACATTGGGATTAAACAGCTAAATAACACAGGGCGGAGAGATGAATAATTATGCCCTTCAATCATTATTTATTTGGTTTGTTTTAGTTTTGACAATCATTAATCTATTTTCAGCTGCGCATTACCCATCAATCAAAAATCGGAACCTGCATCAATTTCATTCTTGATTACTTTCACAAAAATTACAAGTCTAATATTTTTGTAGCTAGTAGCCATTGGACATAAAGCATAAATAAGCAAAAAGTGGGAAGCTGTTTCAGTCTATAGAACAACGAAAATTCCAATCTAATTTCATCTTCTTAATGGTGATATTGCTACAGGGTTTAACATTTTAACAAAAGTTGATTGAAGTCTAGTACATTGAGCTTTATGTGAATAAAAAAGCTACCACATCCTGTGAAAGAAAATCATGAAGGAATAAAATTTATAACATGATGAAACCCTGAACTTTTGAACCTGAGTGTATGTCAGTGGAGTTACATAAGTGTGGAATCCTAAAATGAAAACCTAATCACTGGGTCCTTGCCGCCCATGCAGTCTGTAACATCCTTCAAAACAATAGCGGTTTAGACAATATGCTGCAGACCACCCCTGGGGGCTTCGTATTGTACATACATGCACAAAAAGCAGCAGCAGCAGAATCATTTGAGCTACTCTTCCGGGAGAAACCAAAAGGAACAATCTTAGTGCAGAACTGTATCCTCTTTGCACGAGTGAGGTCAGAACAAAAAGTCCTGGTAATCGTAGGTTTTATCCTCAAAGTTTTCCCCACCATTCTCTCCCTGGTTTTGAAGTGCAAGAGGGAAATCCTCGTCTTTCAATTGGTAATTCCTCTAGGCCATTTATCTCGCAATAAAATCAAAGCCCCCTGTCAAGATGACAAATCAAGTCATCACAACAATCCCAGTACCAAAATAAATAAATAAATAAATCAACTGAGAAAAATGAACAGCATGCAAAAATATATCTACTTCTAAAGTCATAGGTATATAAATAATGTAACACAACCTGCAAAATTAATAAAGGAGCAGCCACTGGCAATTTTGCACAGTAAACGGGAATGGCTTATGGGATATTTCACCCTTCCAAGACCACTGTGAATCAGCAAATGACAGGTGGACCATTTCACAAGCTAATGGTGTTTTTTAAGCTTACAATCTAATATCTCATGCAACTATGTCTATGAAGAAACAAGATAAACACCTACCTCTGGACTCGGGGAGAAGGCTGATCTGGTGAAGCCTGCTGAGCTTTACCATAACTTTGTTCTTCAAATGCCGCACTAGATCGACTTCCCTCACTCAGTTGTGATACTTCATTCCCACCTGAGAAATCCACTGGTCCAAGAGAGCCAAACTCCAGTTGTTCAGTTGGAGACGTATAAGCAGCATTATGATCATAAGGATACATCATCACAACAGGTGGAATAGCATGTCCATTTGATGACACCCCACTAGGGTTCATGGCTGATAGTGGATACATGCCATATGACACGGCAGAACCACTCTGTGAGGATTTGGAGTGAAATGGACCATTTTGGGAGTGGTATGGAGGGAAACTGTCATGTCTTTGTGAACCCCAAGTCCTGTCAGCCCGACTCTCACTTGCTGCCAACCAGTCTGGCCTAGAGCCTGATTTCTCACCTTGGTTGCGACTGTGGGTACGACCAGAAGCTCGCAACTTTGAATTGACATTCCAGTTTCCTTCTCTCTCACCATGGTGGTCACTTCTGTCATGGCTATAATTCCCTCTTCTGACATTTGTAGAATGTCGGTCCCTTGCAGAAACCTTCTGAAATAAACGAATGAAAAAAAAACAACAATCAATTGTAGATATCATTATCAATATCTAAATGCTATAAGAGTAAAGTTGCTCTACATTAATTATTAAACATAAACAGAGCCAAAAAACCCATTAATTAATAATATGGCCACGCATGACCACTGATTACATTCATGACCATCATTTACACTAAAAGAAACTAGTATTTGGCACAGACATGGACAAACAGTATCGAATACAACAAATTTCACAACATTCTACAGAATGATTATAAATAAGACACCCCCCTCCCACCTTTCTTAAACTTACCAAATTACACAGCTCCCTTTGCTATTAGCTTACAGGTTACATAACTTAGCATGGCACCAAAGCCAATCTGAATCCATCCATTGTATTGATTAAATAAGTTGTGTCCGTGCTGTGACTGTGATTAGTCCATATGCCTTACAAGGGCTGTGCTAGAACTTAAACACTAGTGCAGATTCTTTACCTCTAGGCTTAAAGCTTCAGCTCATATGGTAACAGTTATCAGATATCACTTACTACCAGCTACAATATCATCTACAAAACAAAAGATGGCTGAAACACTTAGAAAAGAGATTGCAATGTAATTTGGTCAAACTGCAAGGTTATGCACTGTGTCTGCGTGTTACCATAAGGGGAATTCAGAGTGAAAAACCAACATTAACATAACTAATGTAAAACATTAATTTTTGAACCTTCCACTGCTCCAGTAATCATCCATGCACCAATCAGTAATCATCTATGCCACCAATGCTACACAAATTTAAGTAATGGCAATCAAATAACATAGCAAATAAACTACTAATTCACAATGAATCTAATTTATTGAAAGCCTTAACAACAGGAATCATATGAAAATGTTTTCAGAAAATGGCACATCCTCACTTTGAAGATAATGGTATATTAAGAGAGCCCTATCTCAAAAATTGACATTGCATCCCCACCTGTGTTATTTTTCTGAAATGAGGAGGGGATTACAATGTTACATTGAGACCACTATCCTAAACATTCAGCTAGACCATAGCACACAATATCAAGGCCACTAATCAACCAGTCTTCACTGAGAAGCACAAACTAAGATGTGGGATGGCCTTTCTCCAATGTTCTAATCACTAATTGATTCAACTATTCATTCCACTCAAATGCAACTGAAAAATGAATCAGAAACCAGAGACAACATGCTTCAATAGAAAAACTGTCCATCCAATGCAATGTGTAAGAGCAGACCATAAAGGTGAAACAGAGAAATACTCTCGTATGTCAACAAACACATATAGAGGCACAAACCAATACAGCTAATGATAAAGTTTTTTCTGGAAAAAAAAAGAAAAGAAAAGAAAGAAGGAAAGAAACAGCCAGGTGAAAAAAAAAGGGCCTGAAATGTATCTTACAGGATTGGGTAGGTAAGTCCCTGTCCCACCACGATATCTTGGCATTTCATCAATGTAACGTTGATAAACACCAGCAGGCCTATTAGAGGCGGACTGGGGAGAAGCAACATGAACAAGATGAGGCCCATAACCCATAAGCTGTGTAAAAAGATTCACATCAGATGAAAGTGGCCTTCCAGGACCATCCCATGGAAAATGACCCTGTAGATAGGCAGGTGGAACCATCATAGGTGAAGTATAAATGAGACGTTGAGATAACTGCGGATTTTGGCAAAACCGCCCATATTGTAAATTTTGCCAATGGCTATGAAAGTCACTGTTAAGAATGTCAGACTTGTGCTGGCCCTCAGACATATTGAAAGTTTGACCAGAATCACTGTTTTCCTGGCCCTCATCCCCACTAAAATTGCTAGTTGATGCAGCAGAGGTTCCCATGTCAGTTGGCAAGTTGTACACTGGAAGCATTGTTAAAAAAGGAACAGGAGGACCTGTGGGATAAAAAGCCAAGGGAACAACTCCAGAATTGTCTGCAGATCTTTGCCGAGAACCTGGATCTAACAGGACAGGAGAAATGGGAATCATGGAATCTGATCCACTTGTCTGAGCTTCCTCAGATCCAGTCATTTGATGCCTTGGAACATGCAATGGAGCAAGAGATTGGGGTCCTATGCTCCTGTCCGGCATTTCAGTACCCACAGGTGGGAGCAGATTCCAGTCTCTATCCTCATCATCAACTTGGACAGAGGAATATTCTGACACACTCTTACCTTTCCCATACACAGTAGAAACAGTGGCAGTAGGAGCTGTTTTTCTACTCTTTTCTTTAGCTGGCTTTGAGACCTTCCCTGATGATCCTTCCCAAGAACTCTCAGAATTGGTTTTACTTCTAACAGAACTTGTATGTGAAACAGGCATGGATCTTGAACTGGTAGATCTGTCATCAAAGTGAACCTCATTAGCTCTATTATCAAGATAATGGAAAGAATCTGCATGATCTTCCCTCATTGACCATTGAGCTTCTTTGGTGAATTTATGTGGAGCACTTATAGCACTATCAGAGCCACCTGTCTGAGATGAAGGAACAAGGTTATAACCAGCTGAAGTGTGCTGCTTATTGTCAGATCGAAGCCTCTCAAAATTTCCATTGTCAAGATCAAATCCCCTGCTGGTGCCCTGGTCCCGCTCATGCCAGGAAACATGATCACCCTCCCCAGGGTTTGTTTCCAAGGGGCCAAAATTTTCATTACCAGGTTCAAGTGAACCTGTTGGACTTGAGGTCAATCCAATGCCAGGAAAATAATGGGTCAATGGCGATGAAACCAAAGTGTGAGGAAACTGCATATTGGAACCAGATGCAGACTCAATGAATGGAAGATTGGTTGGAACCATTCCACCCAAATTTCTATGAGAATATCCCATTGAAGCTAGAACAGAAGGTGGTAAGGGAAGAGTTAAGTGACCAGATGCTGAATTCAGTGGAACATGGACCTGTCCACTTAAACTATGAGCCATGGATGATGCCATCATGTTCACAAGATCTTGCTCTTCCTGTTGCATCCCTTGTGTCCTGGTAACAGAAGAAAATTCTTTGTCCATAGCACCCAAAACTAAATCATCACTGTAACTATTTAACACGCTGTTTGAATCAGGGGAAGCATCAACACTATGATGCGATGCAGAGTGCCTGACAGATACAGGATCATCCGTTGAAGATCGAATGTCATGGCTTGCCAAAACATCAGATTCCAAGTTCTTCCTCCTACTATTACTGTCCAACTTTGAAGAAGAAATCTGGCTTTTCCCACTTTCTGGGGATTTGTTAAGCCGTCCCTGGGAAGAAACTTCACCATATGTGTCCGTAAGTTCAGGACTAGAGCGTGTCCTTGCAAAGAAATATCTACCCTTAATGTCACTAACCATTGTATCAGGCTTAAAACTTCTCTGACCTTTATCATTATGAGCATTTTGATTGATGCTGTTATCCCGTCCAACCTGATCAGAGGGCCGGGTGCTGTTTAAGTAAGTGTAATTCCTTTGTGGTTGTGTACGAGAAACTGTAGAAATGGAACTGGCTCTAGAAGTCCTTTCAGAGGGATGATTACCATGTGATCTGTCAACTTGAGTTTCACAACTAGATGAAATCTCATTTTTTTTGCTTCCTAAATTTGAATTATTTCGTAGTTTCTCAACCTCATGTTGATGGTCTGGATTTGACAATCTTAAGCACCACAAGTCATTCCTTGGCACATCAGGCCGAATTCCGCTACCATGTCTGTCCCATGTGTTAAAAAAAAACTGATTCACTTCATAATATAGGTCTTCCTTGGGACAATCAAGTAACCTTGCCAGCTTTTTAGCCCCAAATGCAAATGCACTGCGTATCCTAAAGAAGTTACCTGGCCAATGTATAGCATATAGAAACAAATTACCAATGATTCAACAGATAGGAGAATATCAGGGCAAGAACATAAAATTTTTACAGCAGATGTTTACATGCAAAATACTTTAACTCTCGTCATATAAATACATATAAGTAAGCCCATGAACACATGTTCAACTTGATACTAAGAGCATACAACATACTGTAGTCACATTTCATGGTCTCTTTTCTTCCTTTCGGACAACAGTTTCTAACTTCATCCTCTTACAATTTGGAGTTTGAGTTATCAAACCTTCACAATACCAAAGAAGCCATCACAATCCAGATGGTTGACTTCATAGATGCCGCAAATTTTCCGTGCAGTGTTTGTGTACTTCATGCAGGCACATATGATTAATCAAAGGAATGTTTTGAGGAAAACTATTATCATTTGAAGGTTATCAACTGTACAAGGGAGTTACTTAGTCTGACCAGGAGAAACTCAAGTCAGTCTGACCAAACCTCAACCACAAACAATACGGAAAATAATAATAATAATAATAATAAAGGCGTAATCTCATAATAATGATTTATTTGCCCCTTTCCTCATTAACATTGCAAACAGGAATGTGCCCAGAGTTATTATTTACCTATCCAAGTTTACAATTATTATAATGTATGTTGTGTGTGTTAGAATTTTCTGTCACAACCTTCTTAAGCTAAAGGACATTGGAGCCTATGCAAGCAATTAATAAGCACACTGATGGAAAGATGTGCATAAAGCAAGTTTGAAAAGCGACTTGAAAATGGAATTTACCAAATAAAAGTAAGAACTTGAACAGAAAAGACGTAAGTCCTAATAAAAACTAAACCAAACAGTATCACATGTACCATGACAGAGGCATGAAAAGTTGCAATCAAAACACAACAACAAATCACAAAATTAACAAGTGTATTATAGTTCACAAATGCACCTTTACTAACACTGCGTCCGAGGTTGTTGCTTACTCGCAGTGGATCAATAACATTAAAATGTTTGGAAACAAAGGGTTGCCCCTGATTTTCTTGCCCACCAGGAAAAACAGAATATGTAGAGCTACAAGCATCAAGAAACAATTTGCTAAGAAGTAACACTCCACCATCTTTTCGAGGAGGTTCAGCTGTAGAAACATACCAAAAAACAAACATCAACTCCAGCACACAACCAAACATTTGCAAGGTTGATGATCACTCATTCAAGGATGAAAATTGGAGTCTTCAAGCAAATATATATACCAGTTACATCTGGAAGCAAACTGATGGGTACAGGACCCCAAAGGCTTAAACAGAAGTTGTCCCAGTCAAACTTACTAAAGAACTCTAGAAAACGATGGAGAACCTGCAAGGGCCAAGAAACAAACTTTCACACACATAAAAAGACCAATGCAAAATCATTAGAGATAAAAGGATTATGTAGCACCTCAAGTGGTCCAGCAAAAGAATTGTTGAAAACGTGAAATATGTAGAGAACCAATGTCTCTAGAGCATAAGTCGAGATAAGTCCATGGTGCGCACCCAGTATGCGGCTCTCATAATAACACCAAGCCTTTATCAGTATAATACTACGCTTGAAAAGATGATTTTGATTTATCAAATGATCAACCTATTGGAACAGGAAAAAATATTTAACAAAAAAAGATAGGCACCATAAAGGATTATCTCTGCAATAGAAAGATTCAATGCAAAGTTTCTAGGATGCACAACTCACCTCCTCAAGGAAACAAAGAGTGCATAAACCACCAAGCTGGTTAAATGATATATCTACCACGATATTTTCCACAAGACACTTTATTATCTTCACCTGTGAATAAGTAAAGGAAAAAGAGAGTGCTAAATTTACTGCCAAAGAAAAAACTTAAGGCAAAGGAGGCTTAAATAGGTTAAGCTACAGTTTATGCAGAAAATCATCCCAAAATAAGTATAGTAAAAATCACAATAGCAATGATTCTGTAGACAATCAAGCTTCTTCTTGTCTAAATAAATCACCAAAATAAGAACAGTTACAACTAATTGCAGAGCAATCCTGAACACAAAATTTTCAGGAGATAAATTGAGAGTTACCATCGTTTGAAATAAAGCTTGAGGTTAAAATATATAAAATAGAAATCAAGAATTGGTATAGCAGTTTGGCAACAAACAAAACAGCCATTAATGGAACACTGCAAGGTAGTCTTTAGAAACCTAAAGACATCAGGGTCACTGATGAAACGTACTTCTGCCTGAATGTACTGAACCTCCTTCACACGGAATTTAGCATGCTCATTCTTCTCTTCATTCTCCAACATATCTCGCACCTTATGAGCCCATGTGTCCTTCATATTTTGATTATCACTGAAGGCTGTTAAGTCAATGTCCCCGTCAGGTAAATAAGTTTTAAGCGGTACAGACCCAAAAGTAAAAACCTGTAGACAAATTATTTACAAGTGAATAACAATATAACATATATGAAGATTCATAAAGATTTGCAGAACAAAATGATCCTATGTACATACAACGTTAGGAATATTCAACATAATACAAGGTAATTTAAAACTAGCTCCAAGCAATTTAAAACTAACTAAATAAACAAAACAACCCAAAAAAATTATGTTATACACACAAATCACAAAAAAAAAGAAAAAACATGAACAAAGCAAACAAACAAATTCTGCCACAGATACAAGTAAATATTAGGATACCCATCAGGACAAAAAAGAAAAAACACCTGACAAGGGAAGCATTTCACAATGAGGCGCTGCACATAGTCTGCGACAGCATTGCGGCGTTCTTCGGAGAAGGGGTTGGGCTGAATGCAGGCAATCAGCTCCGCAGTTCTCTCCTCGGCCTTCAACCATCTTTCCGAGTCAAGCATTCGGGTCACTGAACCCGATTCATTGGGCAACAATCCGTTTAATAATAGCCCACTTGGTGGCTCTCTCCACCCTTCATGCCCTCCCATGCAATCCCTACAATTTTCCCTTCGTTAATCTAACCCCAAAAGACACCACCACCACCACCACCACTACCGATTGCTGCAACTCGTCGACTATCAAACTAAGTGTCTTGTATTCAAAGACTTACAGTTTTATGCTTGGGTTTTTGATAATTATCTTTTCAAGTAATCAGTAGCAGAAATTTAGGTTTGCTCTTACCTAATTAAGAATATGAAATTATAAATTAACAATACACTAAATCTACAAAGTAAAGAAACAGGGAACCCTAGAAGGTAAAACAAAGAACAAAATTAGTGATAAAAATGGTTCAGATTATCAAAACCTAAGGAGAATTTTTTTTTAACCCTTAAGGTATTGAATTGTCGGCAAATCAATGATGGAAGCATAGAGATAGTAGCGTAGAGATGCAGGGACCAAATAGCGAATGTAAGACCGGAGATTGAGGCATTCGATAAAATGGTTGAAAGATTAGGGGCCCGATCAACAATAGGTTATTATTCAGAAACAGAGAAGAAAGAGACAGCGTGTTTGATTACAGGAATTGAGGATTTTGGAGGCGAACGGGAGAAATAGCGAGGTCCTTTTTCGACGATGATGAAGTTTGTGCAATCAAGGTGGTTTCTGATTTTTTTGAAATGAAAAATAATATTGACGAGAGAGAGAGAGAGAGAGAGAGAGAGAGAGGTTGATGGTACCTGGGCCTGGGGAAGGAACAAGAGAGAGAGGGCACACGTAATAAAAAAAATAAAATTGAGTAATTAATTTTATTTTTTTTTCACATTTCCCGTTTGGTATAATGGACTAGGCCACTCCTCTTTAAGGAAGACCCGGGCCAGATCCGGAAAGAGGATTGGGCCAAACTACTAATGCAGGTTTTAATTTGGTAAAATTTCAAATAAGTCCCTTCATGTTAACTTAAATGTACTTGAGTCCTAAAATATTGAAGAATTTTTCCCACCTTTTTGGATGCTTAGTTTGTCAGCTAGGGTTTTTTTATCAACTTCAATCACTCCTGGTGGTTCTTTTGGATGCACTTATCTTTTGAGGTTTGTTAACATTTAGGTCTATGTCTGTGTCGTTCGTCCTTTTCGTGGATTTACGAAGTCTAAGGCTGACTGATATTGACTGTGAATTATTTCAGGGATTACAGAGTGGTTATTGGCACCGAATCTGATTTCGTTCGTTACGGTCTTGGAGTCCCGCATTTCTGTTTCCAAAATGGAAGAGTCGGGCTCAGGCGAAGCTCAACAGTCTGAACAAGGTGAAATTCTTATCTGCGATACTACAATCTATGTATTTTTGTGTTTTTCTCGTTCATTTAATCTTACGTGATCCTACTAGCTGTTGTAGTTTAGCTGATGGTTCTATAATTTGTGTTTTCAGTCTGCAATTTCTTTAGAAAGCCAACCAAGAATAAAAACATTAGAAAAAGAACTATTAATGAAGATGAAGATGAGGATTCAAAAACTGAAAGCCCGGTCTTACAGAACCTAAAAAAGGCCTCGAAGCCTGACAGTAAGTTATACTTTTCAAGTGGACCCTCTAAGAATGCCGTGGCCTCTGATTTGAGCACAGAAACTGAGAAGCCAATATTTCAGTTTGAGTCTTCGAAGAAAATTCAAGTACAACACGACAGCAAAGCAACAGCAACTCTTGAAACTGAGACTGAGTTCACCAGAGACTCCCGTGCTCTTCGTGAGAAAGTCCTTAAGCGATCAGAGGAGGCTTTGAAGGGGAAAAGCTCCAATGATGAGAAGGTGTATAAAGGCATGCACGGGTATATTGATCATAAAGCTGGGTTCCGAAGAGAGCACACAGTTTCAAGTGAGAAAGCTGGCGGTGCACATGGGCCTCTTAGGGCTTCAGCTCATATAAGGGTAACTGCAAGATTTGATTATCAGCCAGACATATGTAAAGATTACAAAGAGACTGGTTACTGTGGCTACGGAGATTCGTGTAAATTTATGCATGATCGAGGGGATTACAAATCAGGGTGGCAGTTGGAGAAAGAGTGGGAGGAAGCAGAAAAGGCAAGAAAGAGGAATTTGGCTCTAGGAGGGGGCGATGCAGATGAAGAGGGTGTAGACCAGAGTGATGAAGATGATGATGATTCACTGCCATTTGCTTGTTTCATTTGTAGAAACCCTTTTGTGGATCCCGTTGTAACTAAATGCAAGCACTACTTCTGTGAGCATTGTGCTTTAAAGGTAATAATATCATATTATTGGTTTTGTTTATTGGTTTTGTTTTGATTGATATTCTTGTTTTCATTTGTTGATTGCATTGTCTTTGGTGAAATGTTTCTTGTTTAATGTGGGGAAATGGTTTCTATTTGAAGATCAAACTGCTGTATTTAATATCGGTTACTTGATACACACAAGACATGGTTTAAAATTTCTTTTGCTTACTTACCACACGATAGAACTTCTGTTTCTCAAGTCTTGCTCTTTGTTTAAATGTCTGACGAGGTCATCATGTCAGCTTGTGAATGGCTCCATGATATGTTGTTAACATATGATTTGTCATTTCAACTAGTTACAATAAAATAATAAATTAGAATTAAGAGATCTATTCTATGTGAGTATGGGGAGGATATACGAAACAGTGGGCTCGCTAAATATTTGACTTAGGCAACCACAACAAATGCAGCAATTTGGTTTCTGAAATTTGTAAATTTTGAGATTGATGGAATGGTTTATATGAAATTTTATATTTCTCATGAAAAGCTGTGTTCTTTTGGTGAAATTGTAGGTTTAAACAGTTCTGTAAAGTCTTAGTAGAAGATTGTAGCAAATGGTTAGACAACTTATTCAAATTAGAATTCTTGTCTACTTGGTTTATTCTGAAATGTTTATTACTATTGAATATGTGTGCCATATCTACAATTATTTTTATTTTGTGATTGAGCATGCTTATTTTAGGTCATAATTTTAACTTTCTGATTTCAAGTAATTTCTGTATTATTACCAAGTTAGGTATTTGTGTTTTCATTTTAAACATAATCTAACATCAGGTGAATTTTTTTCTTTTGTGTGCAGCATCATGCAAAGAACAAGAAGTGCTTTGTCTGCAACCAACCTACTCTTGGCATCTTTAATACAGCTCATGAGATACGCAAAAAGATGGCTGAAGAGGGTAGAAAATGAGCTTGTTAACCATTTGCCTTGCGGCCTGATAGATGCCACTTTTTGATGATATTATTACTTCTTGTTGGATGATCAACATGTGGAAAGGCACTGTATTCAGTGAGCTGGAGAATATTTTGAGGTCTCCTGTCCTGAATGTGGATTAGTTTTTAAGTTTTGGGCAGTTGTTTTAGTGCTCATGCTTTGATCCTTTCTCTTCCCTCTTGGATAGCTGAAATTAACACTGGATGAGGATTCTATACGTCTTCGCTGGATCCTATAACTTCTTTAATTGTAGTTCTACTGACATTATCCTGGTTTTAAATTCGTGTCAAGTATCTTGCTTGGTAATCCTCAGATGTCTTTTTACTGCATTGTAAGCAATTTCATTGTAGATTATGTGTTGTACTGACTGATGTGGAATAAAAAATGGTTTTTATGACCACGATATACATTTGATGGTTTAGTCCAGATGCTTCAATACTTTTTAGCATTTTCTCTTGTTTCCTTGGTTGCCCTAAGACTGCCAATGGCCAGTGTTTTGGGACCATCTGAAACCTATATTTTGATGTTTACCTTTTTCTCCATCTTCCCCTTCCAAGGTCAGCACGAGTGTTGGAAACCAACCCAACTTTGATGATACATGTAGTTTGGTTATCCTTTGACAATCAGAATCCCTGTTGGGTGTTCGACTTTAGAAGAGGAATTCTATTTCCTATTGAGCTGGAAATTCCCAGTGGTGAAATATTTGAAGGTAAAATACTAAGCAAACTTTTTTTGCCTACCCTGCTAAGTTGTGTCAATAGTTAAGGTTGAATTTTAACAGATTCGGTTAGAAGATTTAAATTGCATTTTGTTTATGGCGATATGCAACACATCCGAGTAAACCTGAGTAAATCTGTTTGCAGGTTTATTTGATGATGCTGGTCCAGAGACACAGAAGTTAAGCGTCATGGAAACTTATCAGTGTGATTTATACATGTAATATCGACATCTTATTAACAGTGTTGGTCAGTAGAGAATAACACGCATCTTATTAACAGTGTTGGTCAGTAGAGAATAACACACGTACAAGTAAGAAGTTTTGCAGATGTACATGGAAGTGGGCAGAGCAGCTTCAGACACCAGTCATAACCTCCTTGGTCATTATTCTGCTGCTCTGCAAGTTATTTTCGTAGCTCCAATAATGCGGAGATGGTGAAGTGAGTAGAGGCCATAGAAGATTTCTCTGTTTTCTGGCTTTGCGTAAGGCCATTCGTTGTTGCCTTAGAACCCCATTCACTGCTTTCAAGTAATTGCTTGAGTCATGGTCTCTCAAAATTGTACCACCTGAACCGTAAGCTGTAGGATCACTTAAAGTTTCCAGCGGATGTGGACAGTTGAGGAAGGACTTTAGTGCGTTTGAGGAATACCCATGCTGGGTCTTGTCCAAAGCATATAGAGCATTCCCTGGAGGGATTAGAGGGTGCGGAGGAGATGACTTTTCACTTGGTTGGAGAATAAAAAGTTTGCCCAGTGGAGAGTACAACAGTTTCTGCACAAGCACCAAGCAGACCGTAATGAGAAAACTTGCTAGTAAAAATTGGAAAATGGGTTCCTTTCATCAACATTTGAGATGATACTAACATTCTTATGTAGACAAGGATGCGAACGGAAGGAGCCATTCAACCGCTTGAGGACTAGAGCGACATGGTCAGGGTAGTTGCAGGAGAAGGCTCTAGGTACAATATCTCTGTGCATCATCACACAATGAACATGGCTCTCATCCAAACCAAGGTGATCAAGTATTTTTTGACCTCCACAGAACACAGATGGTGCGCCGAAGGTGACAACTGGTCGAAGAACAGAGGGCTTGACAAGTTTCCTTGTCAGTAGCATCAAGTTTACTAAAAGAGAGAGACTTCCCCCAAGTGAATGACCAGTAAATTGAAGCTTTGCCCAATCACCATGTCTATTTAGATGATCGATGATCTCTGGCATGAATTGTTCATATACTCCTTTTGCAGCTTCATAAATTCCTCGATGAACAAGCACATCAGTTCCCTGTGAGAAAGACAGCAATGATTCTTAATGATCTTGTAATTTTTGGTACAAATTTTGATGAGTTGAGGAGCTACTAAGGTTCTGAGAGATGCACTTCTGCTCACCTCAAATTTAGTAGGTTCAAAGAAGAGATTTGCCTGCCAAGACGCCAGAGAGTCTGATCCCTGCAGTTCAAGGAAACTTATCTTGTCAGAAATTCGCCAGAGAGATTTGTTTTTTGGAGTCAAAATAAGATGAAAGGATAAAAGCAGAATTTACCTGAATCACAAAGCAGCGGGTATATGTGCTTGAATCATCGCAAACAAACCATTCACATGGTGAGGAATGAAGTGACTGAAGGTCCCTAGCAGCCTCCTGCTTTTCCTTCTTCCCTGCTGCAACAACTACAGTGATTGTTGATGCTGCTACATAAGCGGCTACCTCTGACTTGTACACTTGAGGTGAATTCCCTCCATGTTCCTGTGGCTGGTCTTGAATTTCACATGAGTTTCTATCATCCTCGGGTAACTGAGAGCCAAGGGACAGAAGGTCCTTAGTACGAGATTGGACAAAAGATGCAGCTGATGCAGCAATCTTAGAAGCAACAGATGGTCGTATAGGGTGCCTCTGCTCATAGTCCAGAGTGTTTTCGGAATAAGATTCAGCAGCTGTTGTGTCATCAATAGGTACTCGAGTAGAGTCCTGATCGAGTTTAACTTTCAGGGCAGCAATTTCTACTTTCTTTTCCAAGGAAGATGTTATCAACTCTAGGCCGTAATATCTTCTCAAATCCTTTGCCTGCATATTAGTTAATATTCACTCGGATTAGAGAAAGAGTAAAAGCAATTTTTTATTGCTTGCAGAGATAAAGCCGGATTCTGTGCAACTTTGGTCATATTTTTAAGTTTAATTGTTTCCAAAATCAAAAACTTAAAATTAAACAAGAAAATTACTAGTTCTTAATCGGACTGTCCAAAGACTAGCCACTCAGTTGGCAGTTCTAGCAAAAGATGTATTGGGTGAAGTAAACCATTCTAATTATGGATCTATGAACAGAAATTCATAACTTGAGAAGCATCTTCTAGTGCATTCCTCTATATATGCAACTAAAGAGAGTTTGCATTCTAATCCCATACCTTGATCTCTGTTATCGCATAAGCCATGTTACTCAAGAAAGCCAGCTGAGAAAATAGCTCGGTATCAGACAATGGCGCTTCCATCAGTAATCTAGGGAAGGATTCG
Organism: Xylocarpus granatum; assembly: GCA_019650275.1. NCBI lineage: Eukaryota > Viridiplantae > Streptophyta > Magnoliopsida > Sapindales > Meliaceae > Xylocarpus > Xylocarpus granatum. The sequence continues at coordinate 162,081 of BNST01002469.1, read as the reverse complement.
CAATCATATCTAATTTCACTTTCTTCATCTTCAGAACCATAATTCACTTCACAAACACTGTCATCTGCATCACAATCACGACCACCATTTTCATCTTCATCACAAACTCCTTCCTCATCTGCACTCCCTTGTTGTCTATATACCCATTCTTTTCTGATTTGCATTAGCCTGTCCACCCAATTCGCCCTCTTTATTTTCTGTTCTTCCTCATTGCTCCCCCCCAAATCCTCAACAACACTTGTATCATTCTCTACTAAACTCATATCTTTACTGGTTTCTGGGTCAAACAAAAATAAACGCAATGCATTTGGGATTATGGAACTAGATATCTGGAACGGAAAGAACCCAGCTGACTGGCTGCTCTTCAGTTTTGGTGACTTAGATGCTGCACGTATGCCGTTAACAGAATAACAAAGATTGTTATCAGAAAAAGACCTTTGCATCCCAGCTCTTTTGCAAAGGTCCTTTGCAGAGTCTGATCTATGAAGACCATTATGATTTTTTGCTGCTGTACTAGCCGGAGATTTAGGAATTGTCACTGCTGTGTATGCCATGGCTTCTAACGGATTGTTGCTGTACACAAAAGCTACCGAAAGTGTTTACAACGAAGAGTCTCTACCGATTGGCTACACCTGAAAAATAGCAAACCTTGTTAGTTGTTAATTAAGAATTTGTGTATATTTTTCTTTCCCTTCATTCGCTACAAGAGAAGTATCAAGTTTTAACTAAAAACTTGGAGGTTTTGGCTGAGTCCTTGAAAACCAATGAAGGAATGTAACAGATTTTATAAGGACATAATGGGGGAACCAAAGCACAACCTAGAAAATAACGGGAATATCAAGATGCTTTATTGTTCTAGATTCTGTCCATATTACCAAATCAATTCGGTGATGGACTTCATAAGATAGTGAAGCCAAGGTTATACTAATCATTTAAACAAAACCTTAAGTAATTTCAAGATTATGTTTTCCATTAACCAAATTCTCAAGACTCCGATATTGTCATCAATTTCTAAACGGCTAATATATCCTTCTTAATAATCTCATCTTATTTTGACTTGTAGCATCAGTAATACTTGTGTGGAAGCCACGTGCCCCTAAGACAAAACACCCTTAAATTCTGGTTGGTTAACCCGAATTTGAGCAACGAGGACAACTTCTCTGACTATAGCCGATTAATGGTTTGGGTGGTTCTCTCTATTTCCTTAGAATATCTTTTCTAGGAAAAAATGTTTTAAACTCTACACACTATTAGTGTTCTCTGTATACCAAACACACTTGTTCTTGCCTATAAGCACAATTGCTTAATGGTCACATACCCGTATATCAACAAAAATACTTGTGGAAAATTAAGTCGACACTGGAGAAATTAAAACAAAATTTGTCTTAGCTTTACCCAACCAAAATGGTGTTTTACCCGGGCAGCTCCAAATTAAAGTATCAATCAGCCATGCCTGGAAATATCCGTCAGCGCTGTCAGCCACTGTTTCAAAAGTGGTTAAAGGAGACGGTTATTATACCCCACACGTCGTAAACCACCAGAACTATGCGCGCAACTTTTAAATGAAATTAGAGATTAAATCAACTATCCATCCAAGCTATTGATTTTAATTTTAATAACTTCGTCTCTCGAAACTGTCGCGAGTGTGAAAGCTTATAGCCGACACATCTTTAAAACTCTAATCATATCGTCGGATATAACAATGCCGCAGCGTTGGAAGAACGAGTAAAATATGTATATACAATACTCGAGAGTCTTCCACAATTCGATGAGGGCGGGCCAAGTCCTAGAAGGGCGTGTCTCCACGGACTACGTCTCTTCTAAATAGAAAGAGGCTAACGGTAGGGGTTGGTTTGAAAAAATAAATAAATTAGATTAAATTTTAATTTAAAAATAAAATAACCGGAAGGGAATTCACATTACCTTGAACCTTCGAGAAAGATCGTTCACCTTCACATTCCTTCGATCACTTCAATGGAGGTCACCGCCGGCATTAGTCATGGAAAAAAGTATATCTAACTTGCATTATCCAAACATACAGGAGCCGGAAACGCAAGAGATCAGTGAAAACGAGCTAAGTCTAAACAATGATGGCTAGCTAGCTATGTCGACGTTGCAGCTGGATCAATGGAAAGATTCTGAATTTGAAAAGATTCAAAGAATACAGTGCGCGTGTATTTCTCTGGTGAGATCTGGTGTGGTTTTGCAGATGCAGATCATCTCTGTATGTATACCAACAAGTGGTATGGCATGAGAAAGTGTCCACGGCAGAATCTAATCACGTGCAAGTTTCTATTAGAGTTACCACCTTCAAAATCCCTTTTTGTTAAGACATCAATAGCCTTCGTATTCTCCATTTATTATTTCAAGAATCCTCTTCAGGACGGTGTAAGCTATAACAACGAGTGATCGTCTATCACCACTTTGAAGATGTGAACTTGTACGGCGGTGGATTAACTTGAGAAATATTCAAACTACAGAGGCTTTTTTGTCGTGTCATTTGATGTTCATGAAGGAAGAAGAATACACACGTGCGAATGAATCACCTGAAGATGTGCTGATGAATAGCCAAATGTGCGGTTTCATGGAGCACCCGATGCCAGTAAATTACACATCTCGTAACCACGGTGGTATCTGAACCTCCTGTTTCCCGCCAATTCCAGTGCTGCTCCGATGGACAAGGCAGTGCACGATTTTACTACTACGCCCATCTCTCTTGGCACTCTCCCCTCTTGCCACCTTTCCTTAATAAATATTCTCCCCTCCTGCTGTTGCACCCAAATAATTGTTCGTCCGACCACGTGGCAACTAACCAAGATCCGTAAGCCCCGGAACCTGAAAGGCTGAAAGCAGGGCGGTCTTCGGCTCGGGGAGCCGCTTGCACGTGTTTTTCAAGATTAAATTGTTCTTTGTTTTTACGTTGGTTAGGCTGTATTTGGTCCCAACACTTCGATTTGGGCCTTGCTAGAAATCCAACTTTAATTCTGGTGCATGTACAAATTACTGGGCCGGCATATGGTTAGAACATTGACCATCCTGCCCAAAAATTGACAACTAATTGAACCTCGCAAAGTTAAAACAAAAAACAAGACGGAAAAGACCAAAACCCAAAAGCAAAAACAAGGATCATTCTTACCTTATCCACTCAGAATTCCTATTTCAGCTGAGACTAGCTTCGCGACGAAGGCATGCATTTCTCAACTCAGAAAGTTTCTTTCTCCGCGTTGAATGATGCGATCTGCAGTAACCCCAATCTTAAAACGACACGTTATGCTTGCGCGTGCCATTGTTGGAACTCAGTTGTTGGGTATTCAATTAACGCCACACGCAGAAGTGGTCCATGACCAGAAATTTGCCACATTATTTGGTTTGCGGATTTTGTCTCTAGCGTAAAGTCACTCTGAACCATTGTCATATCACGGTTGAGGGAGTCGGTATGGGCACGGACAGTGGATATAATTGGTGCGAATCAACGAAGATAATTGACGAACGAGACATAACCAATCAAGTTTCCATTAGAAATGTATTTGGCTTGTATTCATATCGGTCGCGAGTGATTGGATATTAAATGTCATTTCACGATTCTTCCAACGGCAAGAAAAGTTGGGACAAGCTAGAGCAAAGCCCTACGCTTCAAATAACTGCCTTCCTTATCGTTGTGGTTTTCATTTTTTGGGCAAAGTGCATTGCAATTGAATACAAATTTGCTGGAATTCAAGAGTATAAAAAGTTATCTTAGATGTCTTACAGTTAATGATGAAAAAGGGTCGAAACTTTTGTTGTATTATTATGGAGCAAATTCATCTAATAAAAAACTGCCATTTGGATTCGTACAGAACATATGTGTCTTGCTTTAACACGAAACATGGCGTCGACGCCCTTGCTTGTAAGGAATCACGTTTGCGCCAATTGAGATACTGCCATTGGACGTCCAATTCAAAGGTATCTGTGGTTTTTAATTGGTGGAAATGCCAATGCTAACCCAATTACCATCACAAGGCATTGCACTTGGCTCTCTCTTACTTTTACTGTTTGCATGTCTGTGCAGCGGACATGAAACATTATTGGTATTTATATAATTATTTAAAAAAATAATAAATTTGAAAATTGTCTATCGATTTAACACCATAAAATTTTTCCAATAAAAAAGAAAAAAGAATCTTTTTCACTCGGTTGGTTGTAATCTAATGAATCAGATCCAGGCTCAGTCTGATGTTACGCTGGCAACTTTTCCCTCCACTATCCTCTCGTTCCATGCATTTTATATAAAATATTATTAATATTTATTAATTAGTTAATTATTAAAAATATTATTTTATATATATAAAAAAAAGGTCAAAATGGACATATTATAAATCAAACCTTTTCTCATGTTGCATTTATTTGGATAAGTGCTACATTCAAAAGAGAAGTTGCAATTAGGCATTTTCATTTTCTAATTGGTCGGCGGATGGGCGATGCCGTGACGGGAATTCAATCATTCGAAAACGTGGTGCTGAAGTGATCTTGGCCTACGTGGTTCAATTAAAATCCACAATTTCCATGGTTTGTCGCACACGTGTCACACTTGGACTTTTTGACACCCGTTCCGTTATGCCATCTCGCTTTAAATTAAAAATTGGAAACCCCAAATTTGAAGCAATGGGATTGGAGGGAGGCGTTGAACGTGGGGCCCGCAAGAGGGAGATGCAAGGCACTACCCGAAACCTTGACAGGCACCCATGAGTGGAACATGAACCCCGTTATACTCTCCGGCCTTTCCTCTTTTTGCCTCCCCCTCTAATATTAATTTATTATAATTTAAAAATAATAAAATAAAATTTTTAAATCAAATAATTCTATTATATAAAATATAATTAATATAGTATATTTATTTATTAATAATAAAATAAAAATTATATATATTTTGTAAATAAATTTTTATTATATTAATTAAATAATATATTTTTTAAAATTTTAATTTATTAATTTTATTAATTATACTAATATAATAATTCTTGTGGGTTTTTACAAATGGCATTACTTACAAGGGATATTTATGTAATTATGCGCTAATAATTATCTTCTAATAAGACAAAATATTGTCAGGAGTGGGGCCGTGTTTTATAACAGTCATCCTAACAACACCCAACCCCACTTCATCTTAATTTTGACAATATCAAAAATACGTTTCACTATTTAAAACTGACTTAAAAGAAACAAAAAGTGTGGGGCAAAAACAAGACCACTTACTTGGTGCTTCACTCAAACCGAAACAAACATTGGACGGTGACCACAGATAATAACCGTCCGTGACACTAACAAATTTTCTATTTAATTAAATTAGAAAAATATTAAAAATGCAGAGGATAAGTAGCATGTTTTACTGGGCAATGGGCCCACTAGAAACACGCTTTGGGGCTTTGGACGAATATAAAATAAATTTGTCGGTAGATTTATTGATTCTTGATGGACTTCCATACCAAGCCAAACCAAACCAAAGCAAAGCCAAGGCGAGGTTATGCTTGGCACCAAATGCGCTGGAGTTGCTGGAAAAACTTATCTCTATCTTCATATTCCGGGTTCTGCGGAGTTCACATAATTTTTCCAGTTTTCGGAGAAAAGATTGTTTTTGTGGGTCTGATCAAAAGGAAAGGCGGTGAGGCGTACGGTGTTATGGAGGCTCAGTACATACGGAGGCATCATAGCCACGAGCCCAGTGAGAATCAGTGCACTTCTGCACTGGTCATGCACATCACAGCTCCTGTTCATCTCGTGAGTACCTTTGATTTTTCTGACTTTGTTGCATGTCGGCTTTTTCTGTATACCTGAATTCTAATTGAATTCAATTATAGTTTTGGATCAATTCACTGAATTTTTGACAATTGTCTCTGGTTTTTCTCCATTTTTTGTAACTTAGTGGGAACTTTTATTTTCTTTATTTCTCTGTTACTAACACAAGTTTTCAAGCGAAAATTTATTGTTTTTATTTGGTTTTCCTTCTATATAACTGATAGGACGATTGATTGATCAGGTATGGTCTTTGGTGAGGCGATTTGATCAGCCACAGAAGTACAAACCATTCGTTAGCAGGTGTGTTGTTAATGGAGACCTTGGAATTGGCAGCGTTAGAGAAGTGAATGTCAAATCGGGGCTTCCAGCTACAACCAGCACCGAAAGGTTAGAACTTCTTGACGATGAAGAGCACATTCTAGGAGTCAAGATCGTCGGGGGTGATCACAGACTAAGGGTATATTTCTTCCTACTCTCTACTTTTTCTTCTTTTTACTTTCTGTTGATTCATTTCGTGTTTCTCTGTTGGTATATCGGCACTGCTTTGAAGGAAAATTTTCTTGAACCAATTTAGTTTTGGGTATAATAGGAATTTTCTTTTCTATGCTAATTTTGTACTCCCAACAATGATTGCAGAGAGTAACTCAAGAGGCTTTCTCACTGTTTATTAATTTTGCAGAACTACTCTTCAATTATGACTGTCCATCCGGAGATTATTGATGGAAGACATGGAACACTAGTAATCGAATCGTTTGTGGTGGACGTGCCAGAGGGAAATACTAAGGACGAGACATGCTACTTCGTTGAAGCCTTGATCAGGTGCAATCTCAAATCACTGGCTGATGTTTCGGAGAGGATGGCTGTGCAGGGCAGAACTGAGCCAGTGAATGCATAACTTGTTGGTTCTAATTTCCGGAAGCTTTTTAGAGATCGGCAGGAGTTTGCCCTTCCATATTCTCAGAAGTTTTGAACACAGTGCTGGCTTTGCCTTTCCTTCTTGTGGAGACCTTTCACTCTTACTGCCTACCATTGGTTGTTTTCGTCTGTCCCAACAATGTGCCCTTTACCCCTTTTTAGTACCAAAAAAAATATAGGATGTTTGGTCTGGCTCCATGAATGGTGAAAGGGTCTCACTGTTTTTCCTTTTACTGGGTTTTGTGCGCGGTGTTATGTTATAGCGGTCATATCTGTAAATATTTTACTTCTTATGTAACTAAGTAGTTAGTGCCTTGCAACGGTCGTTTGCTTCTTGTAGTTCCAGCTTCTAGGCGCAGGAAAGATTCGGCAGGGACCTCTTTAGTAGCAGTACAGCTTTGTTACTTGTTTTGTACTTACTCGTCTTTCTCAGTAAATTATTGTTCGCCTTTGGTTTTCGAGAATTTTATCTTGCCCTTTACGAAGCTTCTTTTAAAGAGTTCATACATTATGCTTTCGGTGAGGAAATCGGAGAGAGCTGATACTCTGCCCGAACAGCTTGTATTACTTTTGAAGCCGAGGTTTGTTATAAGGGTTGACTTGCACTCACACAGACCTGAAAGGAAGAAGTGCCAAGAACTGGGCTATTAGCATTTACCAATTTACTAGAAGTGCATATCATATAGAACGATTCAATTTCGTTTCACTGTTCATCGATCTTACAGATTCGTGTAATCCCCCTTACTGTAGATTGCTGATAGCTCTAGATTGTGATTGCAACTTGCAAGGTCAACTACACTAGCAGCCCTGCCCAAAGATTTGACTTGATTTATTAGACTTAGGATGCACGTGCCCTCTTGCAGAAGGGGAGGTACAGAAACTTCAGATATGTGGGTCAATGAAGTCATCCACGGTGGACGGGGGAGTGAAAGCAGGTGCACTAGTAGAATTTAGCAAGTGCCTCTCGTTCTTGGCCCAGGAAACTCTTACCAATTTCAAATCTGTACTCAACAACAGAAAGACTTGCGTTGTATCACATGTTGCAGCTATTGTCGTAAAAAGGAAGAAGGTAGGGGTATGCGATGGCTCAAGAATTCTATACCCTGCTCAGAAAGTTAGGGAAGGTAACGTTAGCACGCTAGAGCCTGTTAAAACTTGCATCACGTGATACTCCAGCCAATACAGAATTTGGAATATAAAATTGAAAAAATCTAGAGTCTTCAGGATTAATTTCTCCCCACTTTTTGTTATTTAATCTCAGCTCTTCAGGACCAGGAATCTGCACTTGGTTGAAACATAAGGCGTCATTTCTCCCGTCAAAAGCCGCCATTTAACCGAAACAGTAGTTATTTTTTTTCAACTTGAGCGGGAAAAAGTGCTGATTGTTAAAAGTATTTTCTTTCCGAAAATATTTAAATCTTAAGCATAAACAAGAGAAGCCAATAACACCACTTACTGCCAACAATCATTGCAGGAACACTTCCCCTCACTAAAATGGTGGAAGCGGACACCGTCCCGGAGGAAAATTTCTCGGCCTCGTGCTAAAGACATGTATTTTGCGGCAGAATGACAATCAGAGCAAACTCTCGTGTTCTTAATAACCCTGATAGGTGTATTGCGTTTTGTCTTGATCAGTCCATAAGTGATGGCTAATTTCTCTGTATGACTCAACAGCATCTTCTCCTTTTCCGCTTCATCGATGTCCTGATATACACAGCTTGTGTCAGGCACATATCCAAGTTTCTTTATTTCAGAAACCAAATGATACAACTCAAAATATATTTCCCCTGTGTCTGGATGAGGTTTCCCTTCAGCTGAGAACACATGAACCGTCTGATCAATTTGAATCCAACTCCATACGAGCCCATTTTTCACCCCTTCATTAGCCATCAAATCTTTAAGACGTTCAACATCCTCCCATCTATTTGACATAGCAAACAAGTTCATCATCAAAACATAATTAGCAGAATTATATGGTTCTAATGCAAAAAGCCTCCGTGCTGCAATCTCTCCATAGTCCATGTTTCTGTGAATTCGACAGGATCCAAGAAGAGCACCCCAAATTGTAGCATCAGGCTTGAATGGCATTGTTTTAATGAAGTCCCAAGCTTCATCAAGATAACCAGCTTTTCCAAGGAGATCAACCATGCATGAGTAGTGCTCCACTGTTGGCATTATGTTATAATCTGCACTCATACTGTCAAAATACTTCCATCCTTCTTTAATTAAACCTGAGTTTTTACAGGCTGAAAGAAGAGCTGTGAATGTTATGGCATCTGGTTGGATACCCACTTCCTGCATATCATGGAAAAGTGAAATTGCATCTTTCCCATGGCCATAAATGGCAAACCCCATGATCATGCAATTCCAGGATGCTAATGTTTTGTTTGCACTCTTCCTGGAAACCTTATGGGCACTTTTTAAATTGCCAGATTTACTATACATGTCAATCAGTGCTGTAACCACAAATGCATCATCAATGAAACCCTTTTTCATACAAACACAGTGTATCTCTTTACCATTCTGCAACGAACCTAGGCCACCACAAGTTCGAAGTAAGCTGGACATAGTGGTAGAGTTGGGTTTGATACCTTCTTGTTGCATTTGGATGAAAAATTCAAGGGATTCCCTATACTTTTCATTCTGTGAACTGCCTGATATTAAAGAGGTCCATGAAACCACATTAGGATCCAATCCTGAATTTTTCATCTGATTGATCACAGCCAAAGCTCCTGTACTCTGGCCCCTAATTGAATAGCCGGAAACCAGACTGTTCCATGTCACTAAATCAGGTTTAATTCCATCCTCTTCCATCTGATTCAACAACTTTTTAGCGTCATCGAAAAGGCCCTTGAATGAAAAACCTGATATTAATGAATTCCAAGCAACAATATTCCTGTTCCTCGTATTATCAAAAACTGCCTGAGCATTGTGCAAGCAATCATTCTTCACGTACATATCTATCAATGAAGTACATACGTATACATCAAAGTTGAGGCCATTTCTTAAAATATAACTATGGCTTTCTTTCCCATATTTCAAGAGCCCCAGTTCAGTAACCGCTTGCAGAACAATACTGATGGAGCTTGCATTTGGCCTGAAACCTAATCTCTGCATTCTATGCAAAATGGTTAGGACTTTTTCATACGAGCCATGAATGAAATGGCCAGACAAAAGGGAATTCCAGGTTATTATATCTGCTTGTATATTGGATGAATCTATTTTATTGAAAAGACCCCAAGCATCATCCACATAACCGAGTGCAGTATAACTTGAGATCATTGAGTTCCATGAAGATAAATTATGATCTTTCATCGAATGAAAAACTTTCCTGGCTAGTTCAAGTTTGCTGTTTCTTGAGTACAAGCTAATAAGGGAATTGCAAATTGACAAATTTGATTCCAACGCAGATTTTAAAACACAAGCATGAATTTGCTTACCTTCGCTAAGTGCTCCCACTTTTCCACAAGCTTGCAGCATCTTCACAATTGTTCTGCTATTAGCTTTGGATGACGAAAAATTCATTTCCCGAAACAAGTCAACGGCATTTGTCCATCCCTCGTTCCTCAAATTTACCATGATTGCCTCATTCCACAATAGATCACGTTCAATAATTGACACACGTTCAATAATTGACTCTTCATTGAATACTTTATTGGCACTTTCTTCAGCTCTATGCTTCCCGTAATAATTCATCAATGCACACCTCAAATACGCGTTGAAATCAAAGCCTCTCTTGATCAAACTAGCATGAACTTGCACGCCTAGCCAAAATTCCATTGCATTCGTGCAGATCTTCAACACTATAGCAAGAGCTCTAGTATCAAAAATTACTCCTTTACCGTGCAATTCACGGAAAACCCCGAGAATTTCTTGCACTTTCCCCCCCAAACTTTCATATTCTACCAAAAAGGAATTCCATTCAATGTGATTCCGCGAAAAATCCAAAAAGAAAATCTTAGCAGCCGACTTAAAATCACCAAATTCCAAGTAAAACAAAATCAAACTTTTAACCAAAGTGTCTGAGTTCCAATTCTTGCCCATTTTTATCACCCGGGCATGCACTAATTTAACTGAACTCAAACTTCTAAACTCATTTGTTTGGTTGAAGAAACAAAAACCTAAAGAAGTAGAGAGTTGATTATCAGGAGAGGTGTCCGTGAGACGTAGGGCAAAAGAAGTTGGTGGATGAGTAATGAGATTTGGCTTGGGAGATAGTCGAATCCGATGGAGGGATGTGGAAGTATGGAAGTGTTGGTGGTAAATTGAATAAAATTTGGACATGGCGGTGTTTTGGCGGGTAACCTGCTATGAAATAGCTGCTGATAGAAAACTGGGAAGCTCTCATGTCGTTCTGACAGTAAAGACAGTGTGAATCGTTTTTTCTCTGATTTTGTGGATAAGGTTTATCCTGAGCTTTTGACCCTTTAAACTAATCGTTTTGGCGTCTGCAATCAAAACGCATCGTATAATCTTCTAGCTATCATCGGTACATTGAACTAGCGTGGTGTTTAAGCCATGTCTTGTACGTAAAGCCAATAACAGTGCGAAAACATTAAAATCAGAACCATGTTAAACCCAAACCGTTGTGTGACAGCGTCCACCCAAAGGATTTCAAGCTTACGCTTGTCAGACCGACTTTGAGGAATGGCCGGCCGGATTAGATAAAAGGCATCCCCATCGACGTCTCGTTGCCATCCTCGTAGGCCGCAGGCGAAAAATACTAGAAGTAATGGTGCTTTACAAGGACATAAGATTTGTATGCACAGGTGAAGAGAGGAGTTGCATACACCTCAAAACTTACCAGCGTTAGATGATAGAGCGAGCCTTTGTAACTGTAAACAAGTCATAACTTGGTTACTCCCCGACAAAGGCCCCCAGCTTTTGTATGTTTTGGTGGCAAATTTGGAAGCCCTTGAAGGGGAGTCAACAACCAATGACTTGAAGTTGAAGATCATCCTCATCTCATTTATTACCCTCACCTACCTACCCCTTTTATAGCTCACCAAGGCTATGTTGTTGCAGAAAGAAACTAGTTGCATTTCTTGGATGTTTTGTTTTTAGTTTATTGGATAATCTCAATGATAATTATATGCAATAAACAGTCATATCCACGTGAATAATGAAGGAGAATAAAGCGGACATAAGGCATCTCAACCTGCCAACCATATCCATAATCCCATTAAGTCCACGCAAAGAACAAGTCCAAAATATCCATCAATAATGGAGCATAACACAAGTTGAAACAACTGATCTGTTTTATATCCTTTTGCAAAATTTCAACGCCAATTTGTCAACCAAGATTCTTGGACCTTGTAGAACACAAAGGTCCACTAAAATACAAACCAAAGGGCTATATCCCTTATGTATATTGTGTGTTGAAATTTTACTGATTGCGAGATGATTCCCTAGAAATGGGGAACCTAAGAAGCCTGAGACTTCTACTGGCACTTTTATGCAGCATAATTTTTATTCGTCAGTGACATGCTACAAAAGCATACCCTAGCTCAAAAGTGCGGATGGAAATGCAGTGTTTGCCGCATATTGTATCACGTGGAAGTAAAAAGTTAAACAATTTGAATCGCAATAAAATACAAGAAAGGTGGGAAATTAACCCCTCTCAACATTGTAATTTGTAACCAAGCCACGATATGAAATAATATCACAATAAAAAGAAAAGAAAAAAATTGTTGTTGGATCCTGAAAATCATGCCTAAAGCACAAATATCCAATGAAAATCTATCAGCAACACTAAGACTACAGTTTGGGATGAGTTTTCTCCGATATAAAAGTGCTTCCCATTTATTCTGAAAAGGATCTTTAATATTGCGAGAGCTATGCTATGTGCTTCTATCCTCCCAATTTCTAAATGTTATAATAACCAACTCAAAACTCAATGGCTGAAGGACCTCAGAATGTTACTGTAAAACTGCAATTGACTCCATACCGGAACAACAAATACTTGCACCGAAATGTTACAGTACACTGAGCTCCAAAACATTAGAATTAATTTATCGTCTGTGGTCTACCATCATTTCCACAGCAACTTGATCACGTATGAAGTTTTCTCAAACGATCCTGAAACCAGTGTCAGGATAGTTTTTAGATCATTACATGAATTTCATATTTATAATAAATTTATTAGTTTCACCAGGCAAGATTATAATACTTAAACCAAGGATTGATAAAACTTTGCACATGAAATATTTAGTCTTGAGCTCTGAAAGATCATTAATGTTTATTATTGTTAACAAAAGGCATAAACTGTTACATATCGAAAACATAATACAAGATTTATCCTTCTGCCTTTGGCAAGCAGTTTCCCTGATCCTTAATTTGAGGATTAAGTTTCGGGCCTTACATTTTGAAGATGTGTATCTGGCAGAGTCCTTCCTCTGCGAGAATCAACCTGAGCAGATGACGACAGCTTTAGGCTTGATATCTCTATATTGGGCCTTCAGTGCTGAGAGAAATTTCCATCTTCTTTTACCAGCACTCTCTTGGCCTACCATCAGGAAACACAGGGACCAACACCTTCTCCTCATTCTTCACTGAGCTATCCACCTGTTTAGCTGATTTGCTTATTCCAATCTTTATAGTTCCATCATCTTCATCAAAATCTGGAGGCGCATCATCATCTTCATCACTCCAATCATCTCCATCATCATCTTCATCACCATCATCGTCAAACTGACCATCTGACATATAATCATCAATATCAGACCATTCCCATCCATTTTCCCCACTTACATCTTCTGGCTCATCCATCCCATCAGAGCCATCATCATTTTTCTTGGGAGCACCCCTCTTCCTAGGAACAGAGACAAGTGCACGGAATTTCTCTTTTATAACCAACAGTCGATCTTTATCCACCAATTGAGAATCATGGTAAGCTTCCCTGAGGAAAACTGAATCTCTATCCCCTTTCAAGGAGACATAGAACATATCAGGGTGCCTTATCAGCATTCCTCTAAGTTGTTGAGAAAACCTAAACTCCTCTCGGAAGTGAGTGAGGTGATCCACAAGAGTTCTCTTCTCTACAGTGAGGCTCAAAATCTCATGAACAACACCACATGCATGTTTTTCCTTCTCTAGAGTACCTAGCCTCAGTCCTGAAAAATCTGAATAGGGGGATATATAAGGCACATCTCGAAACTGACAAATTTTTCTCATTTCACCCTTAGAAAGATTAAGACCCCTAGGCAGCTTAACTCTATTGAACTTAAGCGGCCTATCAATAATCAAATCTTTTTCTCTCAACTCTCTGGTGCGAGTTTCCTCTGCAGATAACTCTGCTGCTGATACAGCTAGTGTGGGATCCCAGTGAGTTAGTTCTAATGCAGGGCCTCTTCCAGTTGCAACAACACGGAAGTATTGGGGGTACCTATGACAAATTGTATCACGAAACTCAAAAGGTAGCCCAAGATCAGTCCTCAAATGGGCAATTTTCTCCAACAAAATTCGCTTCTCTAGTGACATCATCAACAATTTCCTTAATTTAGTAACCAACAAATCTTCCATTTCATTCCTAACCTTCATCTCTTCAAAGTAAAGCCTTTCAGCTTCCGGGGTCAATTTGAACCTCAATGAGTAAACCCCTTCTTCTACAATTTCAAACACAGCCGGGTACTTCCTCAATAAAGCAATAAATCTACGCTTCTTTGTGAGACCTAAATCTCTTCTGAACTTACCCAATTGCCTAAGTGACATAATTCTATCCGGTTGAGTGACTAGAATCTTCCTAATCTTTAACACCAATTTGAGCTTCTTGTCCCTTTGAATAACATTGTCAAAGGGAAGCTCTTTCCTTCTCTTGACAGCAGCTCTCACGGACACAAGTGGAATACAGGTTCTTGTGACATTACCCGAAAAACCAATTTTCTCATGCAAAACCAAACTTTTCCCTAAAAACTGAGAGTTCCCTGCTTGAACTGTTGAGCGCGAGAGCTGGGATTTTACATAGAGTTTGGGTTTTTCAAGAAAAGGAAATTTATAAGAGAGGAATAAGGGTAAAGATGTCGATGCTGTGGCTTTAGCCATAGAAAGTAACACTTTGGGCTCCATTTTCCGGTTTACCGTAAAAAGAAATGTAACTGAAACGTCAAAACAAAGCGCATAAAGTGAGACAGAAGAATTACCTGCTTGCTTGGTATCAGTTTTAGAGGCCGAAGCTCGTTTGTCAATTGAAACATGTGATATCTTGATTAGGGTTTTTTGAGCATAAACCCTATGCAGAGAGATTTTTTTCTATCTTCTTTTTCACTTGATGATGATTGGTAGTGCGTCTACTAATCCTATGGGACTTGACTTCAGTGTACTTCTGAAGATATGGCAAGGCTATAATTGTCTTTAAAACTAAAACAAACGACATATCGTCTCCTCATAAAGGCAACAACTGATTGTCGTGAAAACCAGACGTATCTTGAAAACGATCGTCAAATCAGATACATGACGAGAAATAGGATGCGTCGTGTATGTGATCCTGAAAGCCGGAGACGGTGTGAAGACTCCTTCCAAACGCTTTAAAATAAAAATCCTTTTCCTCCGTATCTCTCTTTATCTTGACTCGGCTGTTAGTTAGATAGACACTACCCAATGGCAAAAAGGCGTGACCGCCGAGCTGCACCGAGTTCGGACCGTCGGAAAAACCGGGTCGATTCGGCCACTCGACTAGACCAGTTTGGCGACTCAACTTCTGATCGAAAGCTCATCACAATTTTCGTCCTCTTTTTCATTGTGATTCCGGCCGTGTCCGTACTCTTATACTGTACTAAATACTCTCCGCGCACGAACCGTACAGTAACTCACGTGCATCAGCGAGGACTCGTCAAAACTGATATGAACTACCAGGAAATCCTCACTGTAAGTACTGCACGTATTGAGTTGTATACGTAATCTCGTAGATAAACGATTGTTAATTAAAATTTTACTAGAATTTCAGGAGAATTCAAAGGCTTCAGAGAATGTTTCACATCGGCACTATACGTATCCTGTATTGGCCTACATTACACCATGGTCAGTTCACTTTTTTATATTTTGATCTGTGATTATTTTAAAGGCATATTATGCTTGCTTCTATCTGTCTATATCTGCGTTGTGTGATGATTCTAATTGATTATGTCGTTTGAGTTTGCTGAGTTTATGTAATTGCTTATGATTATGGTCCGAATGTTTTGTTATTGAAGGAGTTGTTTACCTGCCAAACTTTGCAGGAATTCGAGGGGCTATGAGATGGCGAAGCAGTTCAATTCTAAATTTACACATTTATCACCTGTCTGGTACGATCTCAAGAGGTACGTCCAATTTCTGATTATCAACTTGGCACTGACGTGCTTGTTTTGAGATTATCCACCAGAACTTCTGAATGCTACCAGTTAAGAGTGCAAAGATTTTGTTGTTAGAATTGTCAGCTAAATCATGTTCATTCTGAATAATAAAATGAGTTTAAAGATAAACTGAGTGGAGGGTGTCAGGCAGAAAGTATAAGTTCAGTTGAACATAGTTGCAGTTTCTTTAGCTTTAGCTCAAGTGGTCAGTGGGTGGTGCTAGATTTTCTGTGATAGCAGCAGGGTAAAAAGGGGACCAAAAAAAAAGAATAAGAAAATTAATAATTGCAGGATTTCATGGATGCTGGCGTCTCAATCTAGAGAAGAGTTCTGTGGTTTTGTACTGTGAAAAGGTTAAGAACAAAGTGAATTATGCATTCTACAAACTGTTGCATGATTTTCCATTCATTCTTTCTGTGGCCAGCCAGGGAACCAGCTTAATCCTGGAAGGAAGGCATAATGCTGATGCTGAATGGCTTTCAGAGCTCAGAACAAAAGGAGATTCTCTGGTAATAAAAAGGGCTGAGTTTTGTTTTTTCATGATAATTGGAAAATATGTGGATTTGGCAACTTGGTGAAAACAATTGCAAAATGCCCATCAAAAGTCTTTTTTTTAAACTTATAAAAAATTAAAACTTTTTCAAAATGTTTGTTTTATATCTAAAAGAAGCCCATTATCCTACTTTTAGAGGTATTCTAAAAATAGAAACATAGAATGGGTTTAGCGTGCAAAGAAAGAGCCAATATTTGAAACATATTTGAGCCAAAGTCCTTTGAGTTTGTCGATCAGTTCTGGAAAGTGCTGCCTTCTTTTAATCCCTTGTTCAGATTAGGCAGCTATATTTTTTTCCGCTAACTTGTAAGGCTTATTTAATCTTATGAAGTTAAACTACTGTTTTTGATATATAGGTGTTACCCAGAGTGGTTCTGGAAGCGTTTCCAAAGGAGCTGCTTAGAAAGAAGAAACTGAGGGATAAAGCCATTAGCCTTATATTAGCTGAGTGCAAGTAAGCCCCTCTTCTTATTTGTCTATTTGCTACCTCTACAATTTAGGGCTGTGGATAGGATACTGATTTATCGATTACATTTCAGACCAGTAGTCCTAGGCTCTTAACAATAGATCATTCTTTAACCTTTTATCCTTACTATTAGAAAAGATGTTAATTTGTGCAAATGGAGACCTTTGATTCAGAAGGATACAAAGAAGGTTGTATTGCACACGTGACAAACCCCTATGCTTTTAAAAGATTGCTATTGGGTTGATTCATATCAATTTAGGGTGTAAAAGTTACTCATTCTATGCTGTCAACCCTTTCATTTGTTTTTAAAAAATTTATGTCAAGAATTGAAACAATAATTTGAATAATTGTGAGTGAAAATAACGATTAAGTGCCACTAATCTGAATCATGCCTGATTATTCTACCAACCAATAAAACCATCTGATTTCAGGGTGGGGCATCAAAAAGACTGATGAATAACTTCAACTATCCAGCTTTTCCAATTTCCTGAATCCAGAAACTATTGCTACTCGCGAGTTGTCCAAAATATGGTTAATGACATAGTATACTTTGAAAGGCCTATGTGTGATCATAATTGTACCAAACTAGTGTTCATACAGCTACCTCTTGGAATTGATAACTGTTTTAGCTATACTATATGTTCACTGTATCCCACTGGTCTTCCACAACCATAAATGGGCACAATTGGCTTTTTTGCAGGAGGAGGGGGGCGTCCTCTGAATTCAATGATTTGATCAGCCTTTGCTTTTGATTGCTTTGAGAGAGCTATGTACTCGATCCTTCTCTAAACTCAGTTTTGTGTGGATTCTCTTCTTTATGAAACAGGGAAATGGGATATGATGGTATTGTTTTAGAGTCTTGGTCCAGGTGGGCAGCTTATGGCATCTTGCATGATCCAGACATGCGGACTGTGGTAATTGTTTACTTATGTATGAAAACCTTATAATGCTTTTTTATTTTGAAAATGGAAGGATTTGTGTGTTTTTTGTCAACCATTAGATGGAGATTTCTAGTAGTTGCTTATGGGCACTTGCTTCTCAACCTTGTAATCAATCTTACATTGCTCTTTCTGATCAGTGATATCTGAAAATTCCTCTTCTTTTGAAAACTTAGGCGCTAGAGTTCATTAAACAACTTGGACATGCACTGCACGCTGTGAACTCAATGAGAAACAGTGAGCAACATTTGCAGTTGGTCTATGTCATAGGTCCGCCGCATTCTGAGAACTTCCAACCACATGATTTTGGACCTGAAGATCTACAAAGCTTGAGTGATGCTGTAGATGGTTTCTCCCTGATGACTTATGACTTCTCAGGTCCTCATAATCCTGGTCCTAATGCGCCATTGAAATGGATACGTTTCACTCTACAGCTGCTCCTTGGTGGCACTGGCAATGGTGCTCGGAGCTTAGCCCAGAAGATATTTCTTGGCATCAATTTCTATGGAAATGATTTCATCCTTTCAGAAGGTATTTCTTATTCTTTTTGTCCCCATTTTTTTGCATATTGATTTATTTTCAGTAACTGTTATTAGGGGAGCCACATGTTGATGCAATGTTGTATATTGCTTGCTCACCTCTCCCACGTCCAATTCCCGGTAGAGTGGTATATAGTATTATCAAGTCCTTCCGAGCCTAGTCCATGACTTTGAAGAAACCACCAATTTTGGTGCGACTTCCCAGCTTAATTAGGTTTCTTGTACCTTATCACCAAAACATCACATCTTTTGTGTTAACCGACCTATCGACCCAATCTCTGCTGTCTGGGGTGAAGGGATTTGATCTTCTTGGACAACAAAGAGAATCCACAATTTGCAAAACCCCCTGCGGAAGGATTTCTCATGGTTCTGGCCAATCCAATTATTGATCATATATATGGCAGTGAACTTGTCCTTGTGCTATATAGAATCTTTTGAAGTCATTTTGGATATAGATTAATTGACCTGACAGACAGAGCTGCAACATCTGGTGGATCACTTAATATGTTAAGTTTGGAGATTAGTTTCCTTCTGTAACTGGGTTCTCATTTATATGATTAAATTGCAGTATCAGGTGGTGCAGCTATCACTGGAAGGGAGTACGTCCACTTATTGGAGAAGCACAAGCCTGCATTCCAGTGGGAAAAGAACAGTGGGGAGCACTTCTTCTTCTACACCGATGAAAACCATGTCAAGCACGCCGTGTTCTACCCTTCATTGATGTCAGTTTTTATGCGGCTAGAGGTAGCTCGTTTATGGGGAACTGGCATCTCAATTTGGGAAATTGGGCAAGGTTTGGATTTCTTTTTTGATCTTCTGTAACCACTACTGCCTTTTTTTTTCCTCTTGCCGATCCAGTGTAATATAATTTTTGGTACTCTTTTGTCAGAAAAGAAAAAAAGTAACAAATGTTTCAATAAATTCTTATCAGATATGTAGCAAGCTAGGTGCTCCATTTCTCTCTATCGTTAACGTCCTAATTCCTGCTCCATATTATTCATCCAACGGCTAAGCTAAATTACATTTTGTAATATTTGTAATATATCCTTAATTAAACTGGTAGCTTCCAGCCCCTGGAAATAAAAAAAATGTCTGCTCCCCAGTCTCAGCCCGGCTAAAATCGAGACAACTGAACCAGAACTATGAATGATGGTAGAAGTCTCAGTGCACTTGGATCGGAAAAACAAATGCCAGTGGACTGGGGGCTATACTCTCGATAATTTTCTTCGGTTCGACCTTGATCATCGACCGGTGAACGCGAAGCTTTGTACTACTGTACAGTACCTCTGCACATGTCTGTACTAAAGAGTTTCTAAAATCTTTCGTACAACCATTTCTCAGCCGCACAATCATTGAACTCAACAAGTCGCTGAAACATGATCGCCAAACTGTCTATCTCACTCGCCACGTGTCAATCAATGAATGGAAAAAATCTCGTATCTGATTCCAAGTCAGCACCCTCCCCCACTGAAAGTACGCCAACCAAGTTGCGTCGCACCCACCGAAGCTAAGGCTTGTTTGGCCTTGGCTCACTCTCGATCACATCCTCAAATATAGAAAACAAATTCTGTATAACATGGCGCTCAATCTTTTCCATCATTTTTTGAGAGCCCGAAAGATTTTGTGACATAAAATTATGCCATGGAGGCCCTTAATGCAGCAAGCTTGACACCTTTATTAGTTCTTTGTGACAAGAGAACAGAACCCAGAAAAATCCTGTCACTTCCAACAAATTCTCTGCCCAAACTCATAACTTCTGCTTCTTTTAACACCGCCCCACAAAATTTTCGAGAGTGTTTAACTAGGAGTGTTCGCGGGGGTTTGGTGCTACTTTCTTCAGTTCTTGGTACCGGTTTAGCTAAAGCTTTAACATATGAAGAAGCGCTACAGCAGTCAACAGGCTCTTCCACATCTGATTTTGATGCAAGTAGTATTCTTGAGACTGTTATCAGTTTCGGAACTGAGAATCCTGTAGTTATAGCTAGTGGTGCTACCATTTTGGCAGTTCCATTGGTTTTGTCTCAGGTTCTAAAGAAGCCTAAGCCGTGGGGTTTTGAATCTGCAAGAAGTGCTTATGCGAAGTTGGGTGAAGATGGTAGGGCTCAGTTGCTTGATATTAGAGCTCCAGTGGAATTTGGGCAAGTTGGTAGCCCTGATGTTCGGGGTTTGGGTAAGAAGTCAGTTTCGATTGTTTATAACGGCGGAGATAAACCGAGTTTCTTGAAGAAGCTGTCTTTCAAGTTGAAGGAACCAGAAAATACTACATTGTTCATTCTAGACAAGTAAGCTTTGGAACCCAGTTTATATAATGGGTATAAATTGTTCTTATTGATAGTTCGTTTATAAGTGAAGATGAAAAGAGAGTTTTTTGGTAGAGAAATTTCACATTAGTTGATCAGACTTCAAATGAAATGCAAATTTTTTCAGTGTGTTGCAATCCACAGCTTATCAATAATTAGCCTTCAACATCAGCGTTTCGTTTGGAGTTCAAGAGATCAGCGAGCTTGAAGTTTTGATTTCCTAATTATGCATGTCTGGGATTATTTGTGTTGAGTAGAAGTAGAGGTGCAAGACGAAACAATTACAATATTTCTATTGCCGGCGAGTTTTCTACTGGGAGCTCTGGAAAAGTATAACAGGAAGAGGCAAGCTCAAGTGATTGCTGTAACATAATCACAAATAAAGTTTATACACTTTAAAAACAAAAAGTGCATTGCTTAATATGAGTTCACGCAAAATTCCCATAAATCAATATGTGCAGGCATGATTGATATCGGTAGCGGAAATACTATTCCAAAGCCCAAGCTACTGAGTGGTTTGAAGCAGACCAAGTTCTGCTTTCATGTATCAAGAATGCATTTTAAAAACTGCAAGTCTGTTATCAGGGTCCTGAAAACTTCCTAATGAGTTTGGTGACCTTGAAACGATTTTCCTATGGCAAAAATTCAATCTTCTCTAATCATTAATTAACTTTTCAAATGCGATTAACTATGGACTCACTGTTATTGACATTGTTACTGTCCTCTTCTTGAGATAGATTGCGTTAATGTGTAGTTCTATTAGTTTCATCTGTTATATATTTATCTGTCGCCTTACTTTTTTCGTCAATCTGGTAATTAGCATGCAAAGTTAATTTTCCTAAACCTGTGATGAAAGCCAGATTTGATGGCAACTCTGAGCTGGTAGCGGAGTTGGTCACTGTAAATGGATTCAAAGCTGCATACGCGATAAAAGATGGAGCAGAAGGACCTCGAGGATGGATGGTATTTATTGATCATTTCACTGTTATTTTATATTCAGTAATGAATATTGTTACATAAAAACTCAAAGATGAACGGAAATATTGCAGAACAGCGGTCTTCCCTGGATATCACCTAAGAAAGCATTGAGTCTTGACCTAAGCGGTTTGACAGATACTATAAGTGGTGCAATTGGAGTATGTATTGCTGTATTGCAATTTATTTATTTATTCCTGCACTATAAGACTTTAATTTTAATACACCCAAGGGAACTATGTTTTTCTTTATATTTAAAAAGCCAATCTGCTAGCTTCCAACAGGTAATTTTACTTGGTGTAAATATGGAAGAATTCTGATGTAATGATCACAACTAATTTCCATTCATTAATGGTCAATTTGATTAACATTGGTGTATGAATTTGTTGTAGAGGGTTTAACCCATTTCCCTGATATAATGGTGCGGGAACTCATGACTATTAATTTGCAGGAGGGCTTTGACGGCTGGCCTGTTGCCCTTGGGGCTGCTGCAATCGCAGGATTAGGTGTTTTCGCATTTTCAGAGGTTGGTTTGTTGAGTCCTTTGCCTTTTCTGTCTGCCCTGAGTTCAGCTTTGCAATGGGATATTTAAGACTGAGAGTTCTCCTGTATCTTTACCAGACTGGAACAATACTCCAACTTCTAGGCTCAGCTGTTATTGTTCAATTTGCTAGCAAGAAGCTACTGTTTGCAGAGGTAAATCATTGGTGCTTCTCTATCTGAAAATAGTGGAATACGTTACTCAAAACCCTGATCCTTTTCATATCCCAAACATAAAGGTTTCCCTATGCTCCACTGCTTCACATTTCAGGATCGGAAAGAAACAATACAACAGGTTGATGAATTCCTGAATACTAAGGTTGCCCCTAAAGAACTTGTTGATGAGATAAAGGTATGCAGTGAAAAAAATCTTAGTAATTGTTACTCTCTCTTTTTCTAAAAAAAAATTATTTCTTAACACAAGACAGTGATTTTCTGCAGAGAAGACAGTAATTAATTGATATGTATGTTGCTGGAGATCACATTCAAGAGTTTTTTCCTCCTAATTTTCAAGTACTAAATTATTACTTATTATCCATAACAATTATTTTTTGTGTGTGTTCACATGGGAAACTTAGCAAATTGGGAAGGCACTTCTACCATCAACAGTGAGTAGCAAGGCTCTTCCTGCACCAACCGAGGCAACCCCAGAGCCCGCTTCCTCCAATAGTACGGTACAGAAGGCAGAAGCAGCACCTCAGTTGGCAGCTGCAGAGCTGGCATCCCAAGTAAATTCAGTGCCCACAGCAGAAGTCAAAGCAGAATCACTTCCTGGAATTCCAACACCTCTTTCGCCATACCCTGTTGTAATGCTAATTTGATACTTCCATTGGTCATGAGCTATTTACAACTGGCAAATTTATTCTTAAATTATTTCTCTTAACAAATGCTTACCTACCATGTGTGTTTTTCTGGTTGCAGTATCCGGATCTCAAGCCTCCAACATCTCCCAGCCCATCACAGCCCTAGATTATTGCTGTTTTTTTGAAGTCTCCTGGTATGTTTCTACCACAGGCAACTGATTTGGTCCGGGAATATTAAAGCTATCTAGTGAGTTCTGCAATCTGTGCTACTTCTATATGAAACTTTTAGGCCTACACGATGATTCAGACGGAAGAACTAAAAGTAATAATGTTATGAAATGGTTGAATGGTATTCTGGCAAAGTCAAATTCTGTTTGTGTTTTTTGTGCTGCTTAGTTCACTGTCCGTAAATGCTTGCATATGGCCGTGCACTTGTGTCATAATTCATTCAATTGAGCAGCACAAGCGCATGAAATTTCTCGTAATACATAACCTGTAAGAAGATGCCTCTGATTACTTTTCAAGCCAATTGAAAAACCAAAATCTAATGGCTTCATGAACCCAAGTTTTTCAAACAGAAAACGGATCTGGGTTCTGACAGCATTTGCTGAAGAAGCAATAAAACGCCAAAAAAAAATTTTAAAAAAAATTGGTGATTGCATAGAAAATTCTTAGAACAGTAATTTAATAAAATAAAGAAAAAAAATGATGGATTGGTATATAAAATAAATAATTAGTTGAGATGTGACATCGTTTTTTTAATTTATTTTTGTAAATAAGAATCAAATATAATCTTGTTCTTCAGCTTAAATAGACTAAATTCTTCAAAAATATTTTAATTCATAACAAATAAGGAGTTAAGGATAAGGATGACATTCCATCACGTTTCTGGACCATTTACGAAAACAAGGTTAACACATAGTTTCGGTCCCATTCTCGGTCTAAATAGACCGGGTTCAGTGTTTTTAGAAAAAGGGAAATTGCCATCCCTAAAAATTGGGATCGATTTGATGTAAATACAAAATTGTAATTTTATTCTTAAAAACAAAGAGTTTAGGGATCAGCTGTTATTATTCCGCTGCGAATTGCCCCCTTTATAGCTAGCCGTTGTGGCCTAACAGACGTCTGTAAACGACGGACGCCAAATTTCAAAATGAAAACGAAGCGGGAAATGATTTTAATTGCTTGTTTCTTCTTCGCTAAAAATTGATTTTGTTTGTCTTCCCCTCTCACTCACAAGCCAGCGCGCTGGAAAACGGAGTCAATCAATGGCGAGGACCAAACACATTGCCTCCAAGAGGCGAAATCGAAGAACATCTGGTCACTCTTCGAATTCATCATACTAATAGATCTATTTTATTTGTTTTACCTATTCATATAGACTAATGGTTAATTTGTTTCTTATGTACGGATTATGCGTGAATATGTTTAGGGTTTGATTTTCCCGATGCTGTTTAAACCCTAATTTTTCTGCCTAAATCGCAGGAGCTGGGAAGGCGTCACCGTCAACACCTCTACCGACTACGGTACATCTGTTTCTCTCTTTCTCCTCCGGTTCATTTTATCTTTTGCTGCTAAATTGTGGAAATTATATTAACTTTTACTTTCTAAACTCCTTTTTTTCAATTTAAATCTTCAATCAAGCAAGACCAAATCTTCATTGTTGTTTTTCCCTCATTTTCTCCATCTACAAAACATGCACATCCAAAGAAACATGGATTACTTAGAAATAGCTATAGACTCAAGAGTTAAAATCACTTTTCTTTATTTTCTCATCAAGTGGTATTTTATTGGAGGGAGTCTCAAGTTTAATGTTATAGCCACTTTTAATTTTATTCTTTTTCCCCTCGAAATTGTAGTCACCAGGTGCAAGCACAAGCAGACGGCAAGGAACCACACCACAATGTGAGTTTCTGTCAATTAATTGCTTCATTATGACAAATCTTAAATTTTGTTGATGGTAATGCCGGTGATGACTTGTTTTCGATTGATATTTTTATAAATAAATATACGGATTGAAAAATAAAGCTCAAAGGAAAAAACGTCGCTACAAGCCTGGAAGAAAGGCTCTTCGGGAGATTCGGCATTTTCAGAAGACAACAAAGATGCTCATTCCAGCTGCTAGCTTCATCAGAGAAGTGAGCTCTCTCTCACCCTCTGTCTGTGTGTGCATGTCTTGTTTTCATTTGTTTATGATGTGAAGGAGTGTATAAAATCTCTTATGTTGTGTTGAATGAAATTGATGCTGGCTTGTGGTGGAGGTGCAAAAAAGTTGTAACTTTGGTATAAATATTCATAAGAGACAGAATCAGACTTCACTGGACCCAATTGGATGTTTGAAATTCAAATAACAGATAGAGAATGATGTTGTTTCCTGCAGGAAGGTTGTACCAGTTTGACTTCTAATTGAATACTAGGTTGGAATAGCAACTATAGTTTGATGACAAATAACTAGGTTGCAATTTATTTGGTGGCTCAGGTCAATGTATCTTTTAGAATTTTTTTTAACAAAAAAAAATCTGTTTCCCCAGTTTGATGTACTAAATCCCTGAACTTGCCATTCTTATCATCATTAGAAGGCTTTGAACTGAAATGCGCTATTACTATTATCACCTTTATGTTTCTGCTCTTGCTCTTCAACCTTCCAACTTAAAGTCATCTTGCTTGTTTTCTCTTTTTATACTGATTTAAACTGTGAATTTGTTTGTGCTTAATCACTCTGATAGGTTTAAGGATTTATTCCAATTCCTATTAAAAGTTTCTAATATTTACAATTAACATTCTGGCATTTAATTAGTTTGAAATGACTGTTATCTAAAGATGGTTTTCTTCCCATACTCCTACACATTTGCATATATATATATATATATATATCAGATTTATAACAGACATTTCATATTTGGTGATAGATCCTCTGTTTGCCCTTGCTGAAGATATTTGCATGTCAATTTACAGATGAGTCTGTAGATGGTAAAATGTAGGATTTCTCTACTTTGATGCTAAATTTTGGACTGCTAGTTTAGGAAAGACTGTCATTTTCTTGTTAACAGAATCACCAATCTTTATTTGGAATTAAATGATTAATGAACTTTATTCGATGTTAAACGAAGGAAAAGTGTGTCTGGTAATTATTATTAGATAGATGCATATTGGTTCACTTGTTATTTACTACGTTCTATTGTCCATGCCATTTCCCTTCAATGTCTTTAGGATTTTTTCTTTGGGAGAAACGTTGATGTGAATAATTTGTCTTATAAATCTTTGTCGCTTTAGTGTGAAAAAAGATGCCTATTCGACCATTGACTTGTAAAAATAGTTTACATGATGAGTGGGTTTCTGAAGTTTTGAATCAGTCCCTCCATCCTATGGCATAGTAACTTTGACATAATTATTTGGTGTGTGCACACAAAGAACCAAATTTGTCAACATCACCCACTAATAACATTTAACTTACACATTGTTCCAGTGTTCCATGTTTACATTACCCTGTCATGTACATCTATTTACTTGTATGGTTGCAGTCTTCTAGTGAGGTTTGGATCATATGGTGATAAAATTTCTTGTCATCTGTGCTAGGTGAGAGCTATCACTTACCGGCTTGCACCCCCAGATGTCAGTAGATGGACAGCTGAAGCTTTAGTTGCACTTCAGGAGGTACATGACTTTATCTGACTGGTATTCTTAAAATTAAATGAAAATAAGAAAACTTTATTTTGCTCAATCACCTTTTTTTACAATAATTCACCGTGAGAAGGAGTTTTGCTATACCAATGTCAGTATTTCCAGTTTTACTTTTACCAAGGGAAACCCCAGTTACCTAGCTGTGTTTCAACTGTTTTGATAGGGTCAGTTATATACTAGTTCATGTTTTCTATATAACAGGCAGCAGAAGATTTTCTTGTTAATTTGTTTGGAGATGCAATGCTCTGTGCAATTCATGCAAAGCGTGTTACTCTGAGTAAGTTAGGCTTGAAACAATTGTCCTCTGACAATGCATCCAATTATGGTTTTATTCTTAATCTTTTACATCCTATTACCTTGGTTATTCTGCATGTCCTCAATGAATCCCTAATTTGAATAATCATAATGTTGAAAAATGTTTTATTTTCTTTATATTTATGAGCTCATTTAGGCCAGTGGTTTCTGGGTAGATCTAGAGCATCAATAAATTTTCTTTAGACTTGTCAAATCATTCATTTGTTGGACACAAAATGGCATGCTCTGTTTTTTTTTGGTCTGCTAGACTAATCACCAACTTGATGTTGTCCTTGTTCCCATGTTGGAATTCATGAAGCTTTTTTATCTAGAGTAATGTCAACTTATCTCCTATGTTTTGCTCAAACAATATGTTTTTGGGGTTTATAATGTGAAATACGGGTATGTGATATATTTACGGATGTAACAATTCTATTAGTAATTGCACAGTTCAAATATGCCTATGTAATGACGTCTAGAGATATATTTAGCAGTTTGTATCTTAGTAAATGGATGATTTGGATCTTATTGGATGTTTTAAAGAGATGTCTTCAGCAATGGAGAGAGTCTAGAATCGCTTATATAAAGTTTCATAAAAGTGTTGTTTTGCTTTGGAGGTCTCGAAGAAAGGGGAAATTGTTTGGTTTTAAGAATCTTCAACAGTCTTGAAGTTTGTGTACCACTACAATGTTGGTCTGGACACACCCTCTCAGTTTCCTCTGTTTAGTCATCCTCCCAAAAATATATCATACAGCATTTGCTAGTATGTGGTGTTTTGTGGTAATGTTTTGGAGACTAAGATGATGGATGTGAGTTTATAAAAAACAGATGCCAGCCTGATCAGTAAGAGATTGAAATGAACTTGAAATTATCATTGCAAAACATTAACCACAGAATTTAAATTTTAGACTGTGAGCCTGTACTATCCATGATCCTGTTTTATAAACTTATACTATCTGAACATTTTATTATAAAATTTATTTACACATGAATGATTTATTTACACATCCGTTGACAATATTCTCTATGTGGACAAGTTGAAATGACAAATTGTTCATTTGAAATTACATAATGCATAGTATGTTTTGCCCATTTGAAATTTAGTCATTCTTGCTTATTATGTTCTGGTAATGTATTGATTATAAACTTATTTGTTTGAATTTGTGATCTTAGTGAAAAAGGATTTTGAATTGGCACGCCGGCTTGGGGGGAAGGGACAACCTTGGTGAGAAAATTACAGGATTAATTAATGCCCTGATCACTGACTGTCACTTTTCGGAAAAATGGATTTCACATTATTCTTTGCAAGTATTTACTGTATAATTGTTCTGGGATATGAAGTATTAGGAATTAGGTAACCGTCTTGACTCCCATTGTACAATCAGTAATCCTGGAGCTTCTAGAAGTATGCACCTACTGTTTGAAGAAGCTTTGAACTATGTATAATCTCCCGTTGAAGGCAAACGCCATTGTTATTGTTAATTAGCAATAGGAAGCACAAATCACCCTTGCTTGAAGTAAACATGATCCTACCGTTTATGTGACAAATTGATATGATCAATTACCCTTTTCTACTTATACGGGGTTTTATACTTTTTTGTCCAAAAAGTGTAAATAGGCTGCCAAGCTTCTGAGGATTTACTACTTTCTAACTGTATATGTGGGTCCAGTTTAAGTTTCAGTAATAATATATCCTCTGTTTCTTGGTCGTATTCGTCCTGTGGCCTCCAAGGCGAAGGCATCCTCTGCCAGCATTTGGAGACAGTTCATCTGTACAGTTACAATATCAATCGGCTGTGTGCCCGGGACCAAACTGTAATTGTAAAAAGGGAGTCGTTCTCTTTTTTGGGCAACCAATGCTATAATTGCCTCGTTTACCATTTGCCGTCGTTGCCAAAAGTTACGATGACTATTGGGGAGTGCAAACCAGTTGGTCGTTTTGTAGTTTACTTATTTCGCTTCGGCCGTTTATGACTTGATCAAATCATTTCTCATCTCTTAGTGCTTCGAAATCAGCATAAGTTGGAAAACGATTCAAGAATGTTGTAATCCATTCGAGTAGGAAAACGATGGCTATTATTAAAATGAAACGAGTATGGCCATTCGACAACCGCGTGTAAGAATGAACTCATTGTACAAGATGTCTTCCTTCTGTAGTAGGCCCAGGCCCATTGATGCCTTGTAGCCATGCGCATTTACCCATCAAACTACCAACAGTAACACACGTGGCTATTGCTTTATTTGACTTATATTCCTGTTGTGCTTTCCATGTGCATGTAGTAGTGGATAACCATTTTGGTAAAAATCCAAAGAAGTGAGAGAGAGAGAGAGGATGTCTGTTGGCCAGGTTGGATTGAGAGGTATGAGACAGAAGAGATCCATGTAAAGATACGGCAGTGTGCTAACTGCTAAATCCATCTTCAAAAGCAGATAAGCTTAAGAGCGTACAATAGTATTTTAAAGCTGATGGCCTGCGTTGATATGGAGCCCACTCTGTGCCGCCGCTGCATACTTGCCTAAGTTTGTTGTTTCAACCAAAACTCACAGAATACTTGATTGTGTCCTAAACAAACAGAATATTGTGTGCTTATCAATATAGTCTTGAAGCTAATCAATTTAGCTTTGCCTCCTTTTTGGACCTTATTGCCCTACCAAACATTCACACACTCTTTAAGGGTACATACGAAATTGAAGTACCCAGCTCTTTGTTGACAACTATTATCAAATAAAGTAATTAATTTATTAAAAATATAAATGAATAAGTAATTGATAAACTGAAACTTCCCAAAAGGTTAAATTAGTTTTTATAGTAAAATTGTAGACAATTTTTAGGGCCGTGTTTTGTCGATAAAAACAATTACTTGCGCTATATTACCATCGTGCTATATTACCAATGATATTACCGGGTTATCGACTTTTTCTTTGATTTTTACGATATTTTTTTAAATAAAATATATTTAAGAGTTAATTTTATATAATTTACATAAGATTAATTTTAATTTTATTTTAAAAAAATGACTTTAGTCTTTTGTTAATTTTGTATAATTTTTTTTTATCCTTTTACATGTAAAATTAAAATTGTAATGATTATTCATGAGTCAACTAATATATTCAATAATTGAAGTGTTACACTATGCTACCACGTGTCTTGAAAGATAAACCAAAAGTAACAACTCGTGTCTGTAATAACATCATTGAACAAAAGAAATCAAGACCCAAATTTCACGATTTTGACACTGACAAAACCTGACGTTGATAAGAAGAAGAAGTAAGTTTACGTGGGCTGCTTAGTGATTATAGAAGATATTGGCGGGATTTGACATCAAATTATTGAAGCAAAAATATGATTTTGGTGGTTGAAAAGACTCTAATTCTATTTCTCGAAAAGGATGGGGACCGCCCTTCTCACTTTTTCTGACCTTTTGCAAATATTCGTCGGCGAATTTGACCCGTTTGAACAAATTCGGTAGCTGTCTTTTGAGTCTATTTTACTTCAAGTTGCCGCTCCCACCATTAAATGCAAGTATTTGGTAACCTCTTCTTCACGAACTCGAACCAACAAAGATTTGCCATAATCTCTCGTATTCTTCCCCTATTCTTCTTAAGAACTCCTGTCCGTTTCATCTCCAATGCAAATACTACTAACACATCTTTTTAGTCAGATATATATATATATATATATATATATAATATTATATTTAAAATTAATTGATGATAGGAAATTATGGTCCCGGGCTTGTCCGATGCTGTCCCATCTATGCTGATGTGGGGGAAGCCTTCAAAATGACACGAAAGCAATTATTAACAATCCCCGTTACTGTGTTTCGGTACTCCCAGAGTTTGTTCCGTGGTAATTTTAGGACGGACACGTGTCACAATCATAGCGAGCTGAAAAGATAAATGGGCATCAGAAAGAGTGGTTTTAGTAGAAGTCATGAGTTTGACCTAGGTAAAGGCTTCAATCGGAACAGGGACAACTGCAAGTCAAACAATTTTTCATTTTGTATGTTTGGTAGGACCTGTCGTTCGTTGCTTATTTCCGAATGGTTTGAAGCTCTTCTCTCAATGCAAAGCAAGAGCAGAGCCACATTTAATAAAATCACTGCACATTGTAATCCCAGATTCCTTTTCTGAGAAAGCTATTAATTGTCAAATCCTTCTCAACCATCATTCATCATTCACGAGTCCTTGCTTGTGTCTCTCATTCTGCTGCTTTTTCTCTTCGTAAAAACTTTTCCATTTTTAAGAAACTTTCAAGTTTCAACTATGGATAAGCGTCGCCGGAAGCAAGCCAAGACTAGTAGTTGTTGCTCTGAGGGTAATATTCTCTGCTTTTTTGGTTCAAAACAATTTCTCTTCTGGGTTCATTTTCCTTTTCCTGTTGGCTGAATGTTGTTTTAATGCAGAAGTGAGCAGTATTGAATGGGAGTTCATAAACATGTCGGAACAGGAAGAGGATCTTATCCGTAGAATGTACAAACTCGTTGGAGACAGGTAAGGAAACTGTGACAGAAACTCACAGAGTTAACTTTTGATCGGGGCAAAATAAGTTAAAAAAAGAAAAAACATAGTAAATGTCTATTTTATTGAGTCAAACAGAACAGCTGATAATTAATAGCGTTTAGTGATGAGTGGCTATGGCTACTTGGTTGCATCTTTTGAGTCGAGACCATGACCATCTGTGTTTTCTATTCTTAGAGGGGAGAGCTAATTTCGGGTTTCCCCCCACCCTGCCTAAAAAGTGTCTTAAATTTTAGCTTATTTATTAACTATTTGATTTGACCCTCAGTTAACTCAAGTGCCTTGAAGGTTTTATATGTCAACCAATCAGTAACTGCTCTGTGCCTTGCAAACTTGTATGGTTGGTCTTGGCCTTGGCCATAGATGGTAGGATAAATTCAGCCAACAACTAAAAGTTGAATTAAACATTTTTAATTTTAGCCAAATTCAAAGCTCCTGGCGGGATCTGTTCCTGCTGCTTTGACTACAAAAAGAATGCTTTTGTTAGGTGAGGGGAAGAAGAAACAAACAATAATAATAGTAAGAAGACAATGGTTCAGTTTCTCGGTAAGTTTTGCCAGAGAAAATGTACTGTGATTCTGTGAAGTAACGAGACATTCAAGCTGTTTCTCATACCCTTTCTGTTCATGTGAAGGATATCAGAACTATGAACTGTTCGGGTGGTGAGATTATGGCTATTGAGATCTCTTTTTATCTAGACTTCTACCTTACTTTTTTTTTCTGAGCATCGATCAAACTCGAGACCTTGTTTTCTTTTCACGTGGGACATTGATATGCACACCTTGCAGGCGTTGCCTTTTGATTAACCGTTCAGTAAATTAAGTAAAGTAAATTTATCTCACACGACATAGTTTTGTTCAGGTGGGCACTGATAGCTGGGCGGATTCCAGGCCGAAAAGCAGAAGAAATAGAGAGGTTTTGGATTATGAGACACGGAGAAGTGTTTGCCAGCAGACGAAGAGAGCTTATTAAGAGAGACAATTCCTAATTAAACCTTCTTGTTTGTTTCATTTTAATCGAGTTTCTCGGAGAATTTCTTTTTCTCTTTGTAAGACTTCTTTTCTGTAAAAGTAGTGTGTTGAGATCGCAGTGGCTTCAAGATTGTCAGACCTTTCTCCTTAAAGCTTACTATTTCTGTCTGTTTCTGTGATATGCAAACACACAGACATCTCGCATGCGTAAAATACTAAAGACAAGAATTAAGATATAATCAGGAAATATAAAATGCTGCAGTGATTTTGGCTTGTTCTCAAATCAAACTTTCTCCCCTTCTTTCGAAAGGGTAGATCGGTCTCCATCTCCTCCGTTTCAATGCCAATTCTTGGGCCATGAAATCGTCCCATTTGGCTTATTTTTGAGGGCACACTGCACGTCGTTCATCGAAATTTATGAGTTGGTTAGGAATTATTAATCTCTGGGTATGAAGATTTTGGTGCAAGGGACAGTGGTCCATGGGTAGGGAAAATCTTAACTAGTGTAGTCGGCATGGATTGTTGTCTCTTCAATTGAAGTAAATAGTAAAATACCTTTATCGATTTGGGATGCGGGATAGAGTTAATGATCTAGAATCTGACCATGCAAATGCAAATGCACTTGATTGGGTTGTGGCCCTGTCTGCACTCAGCCTTTAAATACCATATCTTTAAAAGGAAATTCTGTTATTCATCCACAAGATAAATCCGAAACGTTGTTAGAGCTTTTGATTCGCAGCAGTCAGCTAATATCAGATAATAGAAATATGCCATACCAGACAAGAGAGACACGAGCAAATCCTGTACTTTGAAAATACCCAATTAAATGGCTGGTGTATTCTTGTGGGTATTATATATCCATTGTCATGTGGCAATGAAGAGAGGTGTTAGTATTAAACTCAACAAACTCGATGAAAGTAAAATATAATAGTAAGTATTGCATGTACTTCTTATTTTAAAAGCGGCTTCAAGGAATGCAACTCGACCAAGTCTACGCTTTCGGTTGGCAGTTTGGAACGAGGAAGTAAGTTGGGAAATTGACCTTCAACAACCCTCCAGTCTACAAGTGCTGGCTTATTATTGTTCTATTTTGATTTTATCAACAGAGCCCTTTCGATGAAACGAACAAAACAGACCACTTGTTTCCTGGCGAGACGCCCCACGCACGTGGATGTGAGTCAGTCTGCAATAGAAGAGTTCATACAGAGAGAGAGAGAGAGAGCGTGTGTTTCTTAATTCCACTTTTTATAATATTCAGGCTGCATAGAGAAACGCCCCCCACCCCCATGTGCCAAAAAGACAGGAGTCCATAAAAATTTACGATCCATGGACTCTTTCACAAGACCAATTGGATGCGGCCCAATAACACACTCCAGTGCCGACTCTGCAGAGCCCGACAATATCTGCAGTTAGAGCATTAAGAATACTAGACGGGGAAACTCCCCACTCGTATGCATATCTAAGCTTGATCGAGTCAAATTGATAGACAAAGACAGGTTGCATTAACAGTGTATATTAAGTTGATAAATTTCAATTTTACTGGTAACATTAGATTACATGATGAACACCAGTCCAATCCCACTCCCTATGATTTCGACGCGGTGTTGAATGAGTCCAAAGAAAAGCAAGGGAAAGAAACCTGACCCACCGTCTCTTTTGCGGACGCGATATTCTCGGGCAATTAGCTAAGTCAACCCATGTGCTCGTCTTGTTAACTATTTCAATTTTAACACGTGACTTTATTTAAGAGATCTACCCAATGAGTATCTGCTTATCAAGTAATTTTAGAGATTGATAATGTTAAGCTTTTACAGGTGCACTTAATCGCTCTTGATGTTGTAAAAGGGTTGATCCACTGATTGATGAATGAGGAAATTTAACCATCCATGTGGGGGCGAGGCTTAGCCTGCAAGAAATCAGAAATAGAATAGCAGGAAGCTTCATTACAGACCTGGAGAGTACAAATATCGGAAACATAACGCTGCATTCAGACGCGGCTCTTTTGATTTGTTTACACATTCTAATAATTTAATGCGCGATTTCTGCATGGAATTGAAAAAATAATAAAAAGAAACTCATTATAATAATTGAACGGGGACTCTTCTTTCCTTTATTTTTGCCTTTTTGATTTGTTCATTTTGTCATCTAAGCTTCCGAATTTCTCCATCATAACTGGGTAATTTCCTGGAAGTTGTAAAGTATTTTTCAATATTTTGATTTGGTTTAAGATTCTGACATGACATCCGAGACGTTTACAAATGGGGTTATCATTGCAACTTGAATTGAGGTTCGATCGGCTTTGAAATTTGGTGACGTGCATAGGGACCCCTGCAACTTGGAGGAAAACCGCGTTGCCTTATTTCTTGTGCAAAAAGCAGCTAGTTTGTGCATGCAGGGAGCAATGGATGCCGCAAGTAATAGTTCCCACTTTTTGTATGAGCAAATTGACAAGTCAAAATTAAAATAAAAATTTGCACTTAATGACTATAATACCAATTCTATTGTGATAACTAGCCCTTAACAATAGGATGAAACCATAATCATTGCTTCAAAATGTCGAAGGATCGTCCAAATAATTTCATTTATGGGTTTGTTTGTAGACAACGAGGTGTGCATTACCCACCTGCCT
Organism: Xylocarpus granatum; assembly: GCA_019650275.1. NCBI lineage: Eukaryota > Viridiplantae > Streptophyta > Magnoliopsida > Sapindales > Meliaceae > Xylocarpus > Xylocarpus granatum. Next base: position 126,858 of record BNST01002469.1, on the reverse strand, counting down.
GTGACACAAGTAATGAAAGTATATCGTGTCGCGCATAGGCGATCTATCAACATCTACGCAAGCGAAGGTTAGCACATTACGCCATCAATCTGCGTCATGGCGTCGTCCTCGCTTAATTCTATTCCACTTTATGAACCAGCGAAGCGAGTGAGCGACAACGCGGAGCATGGTTTGAAGATTCTTAGTTCCCATCACTGACTTTCTGCCCAATTTCTTTTTTATTCATTTTTTTTCACTCCTTAACCTCGTTAACGATCCACAGTAGAGAGGAGTTGTGGTTTGTGTGCCTGTTGGTGGGGGGAGAGGGGCTTTGAACGGGTCAGAAATTGAACCTTCTCTTGTTCAATATTCAACATTGCCGTAGCTGATTATACCCCAATGACAAGAACCTGGTCTGTTGGAGAAATCATAAACTCGCTCTGCTCAGTCAAAAGTTTTTCTCTTCCACATCTTTTCTTTCTTATATATTCTACGCTTCTCCCCAGCTTCCTCAATGAGAAGGCTTTTCCCTCCTCTTGCACGCATAGAAGTTTTACCAGCTATATCGTTTCTGGTTTATATGATCTCTCACCACTCTCTTTACAGACCAAATTAAATTCAAGATTCTAGCGTTCCTTGTCACACCCTCACATTTTGGTGCTTTTGCTTGTATAATCGAGTGATCTCACACTCAACCCAGTTGCAATTTCGGCTCTTTTGATCTATTCATTCTCGTTTAGCTTGAAAGGTCCAATATTTCTTGATAGCATGATCTAGTATTTACTTGGAGATTGCATCCACTAGGTCATAATTTACATATTCTTCAAGGCCTCATTTCGTAGTTTTGGTGCTGTTCTTCTTACAGAAAAGACCATGGATAGAAAGCAAAATATTCTCATCAATGAGCTAACCAAAGGGAAGGCGCTAACAAAGCAGCTTAGGAACCATCTCAACTCTTCTTCCTCCCCGGAAATTCAGGAATTCTTAATCCAAAAAATTATTTCTTCTTGCGAGAAAGCTCTTTCAATGCTAAACTATGGTGCTTCTCTGAAGACCAATCTCGATGTTAGCATTTTGGAGTCACCATGTTCATTTCCCAACAGTAGCCCAAGAAGCGAGGCTTCTGATCAAGATAGTAAAGACGTCGTCTATACGAAAAGGTAAATTGAGGAAATTAACCACTTCAATTTTCCGGCAGCAAACAAAATATTCCCGAATTTAATCTAATTTCAGTTCTGGGCTTCTTTGGTGCGGTGTGTTGCAGAAAGACAATGCCTCGATGGACTGAACAAGAAAAGGTTTGCAGGGAGACACGACTAGAACGGTCTCTTGATGATGGTCATTGCTGGAGAAAATATGGGCAGAAGGATATCCTTGGAGCAAATTATCCAAGGTGAGAAGATTTTAAATTTACTCCCAACTTTTGGCATCTTTTACAACAACCAAGTTTAACCGGCCTGCCTAGCCTCGATTTGTGCAAAAGGGAGAGTAGAAAATCTGGCATCATTATCATTAAAATCTTTCTTTCCATCTTTCTTATCTAAGAAGACCATTTTGTTTATGCCACACGTATTTTCACACTAACACAAGTGCTTCAGCAGTCTTGCCGTGAAAATGAAAATTCAAAACAAGCATGTTCGTAGTCAAAAAAGGACAAAACCCCTTTTCTCTCTTTGGTTTTCCCTTTCTGAAGAGCTTCTAGTCTTGTAACCTGTTATCCATTAGGTTATAAACAAGAATTCTTTCTGGTTTTTACAATTTTTTTTTACATCAAAATAGGAGTCGAATTGAACCTATCCAGAGGCAGCCTATATACAGTCTTGCAACTAACTAAACAAGACACCAGACTACTTACTCAGTTTAATTCATCTCTCTCTGAAGTTTCTGACAAAACTGAAAACTGGAAGTTCTGTTTTGTTTTTCATTTTTTCTTTGATCAAACAGGTTCTAGGATGTTAGCAATTCCACATCCTCCTTTCAGTCCCTTTTAAAATTTTCCTCCTTCTTTCTAGGCCGTCGGCCTTTATGTTCCTTTCGTGGGACAATTCTTAGCCAGTGGCCTAAAAATATCAAGCCCTGGTCCCCAAAACCAAAAGCATAAAAGAAAGTCGATGGTGTTTCACTTGGACTCAATTATTTTTCACTTTTCTCTTAGAAGGCCCAAACGGAATGGTGTTGAGTGTCTCCTTTTTCACAAACGCACAAATTTCTTACCAAAGCATTCACTGTTTTTACCTTGACGGAGTTATGTCTCTCTCGTAAATTCCCCTCGTGTCAATATTATGTCATTTGTAAGCCTACTCCGGAGAATTTTGGGGCATAATTATGCTATTATGATGAAGAAAAAGTAACTCATAACATAATATAATGTGTTGCAGAATTCTATTGAGACTATCATATGGAAGATGTTCTCTTAGTTATGTCGATGCTTTCTCTAAATAAAAAGGTTTTGGCAATTTGCAGAGGGTATTATAGGTGCACTCATCGTCATGCACAGGGCTGTTTAGCAACGAAACAAGTTCAAAGATCGGCCGAGGACCCTACAATCTTTGAGGTGACCTATCGAGGAAGACACACATGCAGCCAGAACTCTCATTTAGCCATGGCTTCAACTTCATTGAAAAAGGAAGTGTCCATAGGACAAAAGAATCATTGTAATCAACAACAGAAGCATGAAGAAAAACGAAAACAAGCGCAAGAAGTAATGCTCAATTTTGAAACGGAGCTTAAAGTTAAGACTGAGGATTTGGACACTGGAGGGAACATCTTTCCTTCCTTTTCTTTTCCACATGCATCGACTGGACCCGAAAATGTTGAAGACAATTTATTTTTGGAGACTATGATGGACAACAATTTCATGGGTAGCTTTTCTCCGACATTTTTATCTCCGGCAACATCTGAGTCTAATTATTTGTCGATGTCAGCCTATCCGATGAACAACTTTGGAGTCGGCCAGAATGTGCAAGCTCCGGAATCTGATCTCACTGAGAAAATGTCAACCCCAACTTCAGTCATCAATTCGCCATTTGAGGACTTTGATTTCTCACTAGTTAATAAGGTGGATTTGGACCCAAATTTCCAGTTTGGCAACTTGGATTGCTTCAAGTTATAATTCTTGCTTCACCCAGGAAGAGAGATGCGTAGGGCAAGAATCTGGGATAGATGGTGCACTTGGAGATCCTAGCCAGCATTCAAAATTTTCATGCGAATCATGATCATAGGAAAGTCTGGCCAAGAGGGTTTTCTTGATTTGGTAGTTGATTCTGGGAATTAAACTGTTAACTTATTTTCCTCTTCCAGTCTTTCCTTCTCTGTAGTTGATTGATACTTTTTATTCGGATCTTCAAGGATTACAAATGTAGGAATTAAATTTCAATCCCGGACCATGTGAACTTTTCTGGCTCGCAAGCTACATCAATGCCACTTTGTATGTTCGAAAAAGCAAGGAGTGTCCACTCAATGGAGGTTCCGTAATTGTCCTGCCCTGTAGAAGTCTTATCCATTCATATCACGAGATACAAGCCATAGAATAGTTGATTTGTAATTCCTAGTCAGCGGCTGACACAGGAAAGATGAGAATTCTTCGGATCCAATAACAGTTGGTTACGAAACAATAAATACCCGCTCGGAGAAAGGACACTGAGAAATCCAGCTATCTTTTCAGATGGCTGGATTCATTCTTGGGGCCTGGCAGGCCTGGAAAGATCAGAATTTATCAGATCACCGTTACTTCTAGTCCGACCACTCTGAGGCCATAATCCAATCAACATACCCAACTGATGTTCAGTACCGAATGATCACTCGTCTGCAACCAGGAGCATGTAAGTGCAAACTAGGGAAGTCTTCTCTTTTCGGCCATTGTGGTGGTGTATTTGCTGACGTCGGGTTTATGGTAAACCAATGAGATGACGCCACCTAGCTTCGAACTTGGACTCATTGAGATTCATGCAAGCGAAACCTGGTGCCAATTCCAATTTACACAAACCCATCCGAAGCGTGCATTTTTTTTTATGGATAACAAAATGGATCTCTCTTGACATGATGCAATGGGGCCCAACCTGTAATAAATGGGCCTTCTTGAAATCTCAAAAACCGCCCAATGAGCCAGTTTTCAAACAATCAGATCCTGGATTTGGGATCGTATCAAGCAAGCCGAGTTGCATCTAACGTAACCAACCCCTTTTCGGCTCCTATGCCTGAAGCCTTCTCACGCGTTATACCATATAAATCTCTCATATCCACCTCACCTTCTTCCAAGGAAACGGTACTGAGGAATCAAATTTTATTAATTTGAATTTCAAAACACAATTAGGCGCACGTGTCAGATGGCTTCACCGCCTTAACAAACTACGATGTAATTGAGAGCATCCGACCGTTATTAAATCACCGCCGCTTCGCCTCAGCCGTGCTTATAAAAGCCGTTGCCACCCCAATGTCTTTTCCTTAGTGTATCAAAGTCAAAAAACCAGCGCTATTTCTTCATTTCGGGTTGTTTGCCACCCCCATGTCCTTTCGTTTCTGTGCTTTCTGATTCGGGAACGGTTTAGGATTTGTACCAGTCTATTTATAGGTGCTTTAGAGCAGCTTGTGTTAGAGATAATTTAATCTGTTTCGTGTTTTTGGAAACTGTATTGAGTTTGGTTGTTAGAGTTTGCTTTGGGGCTCATTCGCCGGATTTAGAATTTTTATTGGAGTACGTCTCTCGATAATTTCATCTGTTTCTTTTCTGGGGCTTGGAGATTCTTTAAGGATTTCTTGTCGGAACCTCTTCAAATGCTCATTCCCTGGATTGTATATACTGTTTTGGATTTTTGATTTGATATTGTTGTTGTATGATCTCTTTTTAGAAATTGTCTCCCGATAATATCATGTGTTTTAGGTTCTCTGATGACTCTCTATCCACTATTTCTGATTAGGGTTAAGTGATTATTTGGAGCATATGATTCGTTCTTGAATTAAAAGAACAATTAAAGGAAGTGTTCGGTTATGCCTTCGCTGCGATTTCAAGGTCGAGGTGCGTTGGTTGGATAAATTGAGATTGACCATAACATAGGCTCTCCTCACAACAACGCTGTGGTTTTGTTGTCAGTTCATGTTGCCTCAAGGGTAAAATGTTAGAATTACGCTTTATGCGCTTAATGACGGATTTGTTAAGCGGAATATCATTTTGCTTGTGTGTATGGTGAGGCATATGGTGGAGTCAGTTTATATGTTGTTATGAACAATACCCCCTATGTACCATTTTTGTGTTTAACAGTTTTTTATTTCTCATTTCTTGTTTTCTTTATGTTTTTAAAATGTTTTTGTTTCATTTTGCTTTACTGCGTTTTCTTTCTTTTATTCTGTTACCATATCTAGACAGTACAACAACATTGTGTTTGGTGTCAGTTCATGTTGCCTTGGGGCCAAATCTTGAATTACTCTCTTGCCTTGTATCGTTCTATTATTCATTTAATGATGGTCTTTGTAAGCAGAACATCGTTTTGCTGAGTATATGGTGTGGAATAGAGTGTAATCACTTTGTTCATCGTTTGATCATACATTGCGGTGTTGCTATGCGCCAATGTTTAAAATTCAGCTTTGTGTAATATGATTTGCAAGGACCCTAAATATTTTGTGTTCTATTTGTACTTGTTTTGAAAAGCAATTGTCTTTTGTAGTGACTAATATATTTCATATATCTTTGTATAATTGTAAGCACTTGCAATGAGAGATAATTAATGTGATGGTTGCCTTCATACACATGGGGCAGAATTTGGTTGGATCTTGGTTATGATTTGAGATGATCAATAAAGTGTCAAGGAGGTTGCTTTTTTGAGTTAGTCTCTATTTTAGTAAATTTGTATTGCAACGTAGCACTATAACAGATTTGCTTCTCAACTTCAGTAAAATGAGAACCTGCATGTCTGATTTGTTTTTCTTTCTTCAATCTGGTTCGTTTTTCAGAATGAGTGATATAATGAGCTCAAATTCCTGTTTTGTAATAGGCAGGCCATACATCGCCAGGGTGTGCTTTTCTTCAAGATTAATTATGCACTTTTAGAGACGGAGAAGGTTGGTGGTGAAAAAATTTATTGGATGGAGTTTATCCAATCGCAAAGTGGGGTTTTGTTATTCAGCATTTTGTTTCATCTTTTTTTAAATAGCAACTATTTGCTTGAGCTGGCTTTCACGTTGTTTTAGAAATTTTTTCTTGGTTTCATGTGCATTTTATTCCTAGCTTTCACATTGTGGTGTGTGTGAGAATTACAGAGATGATGGCTGGTGGTGTGTTTTGCAATATTCTCATTATTTGGCCTTACCTTGTTGTTGGTTATTTGAGGATATGAAAATTAAACTTTTTATCTTATAATGCATCTTTTTGAATAGCTTTTGATGTTTTAGTAGCTTTTATGGCTTTAACATATTGATTACTTCAGTTTGTGATATCATGTGGCATGTTGTTATGTGGTGTTCGGTTTGAGAGCACTCAGTGGATACAGTCTTCAAATTTTACAGAAGTTTAGTACTATTGTTTCTATGACTTCCTTTACATTTATTGGGGGTGAGTAGTCTTCCAAGACAGTAGGGCAATACATCTTGAAGAGCTTTCTTTGAGTGGTGATAAGCGTTAAGCTTTTAACAAAGTCAACCATATTTTTTCACTCTTAATAATTAGCTTTGTGCTTGGTTTTTCGTTTACATGTGTGCTCTAAAAAAGTGTATAGACTCAATTATGATGATGAGCCAATTGCCTAAAGAACTGAACACTAGAGTGAAATGACATATACTCTTGTTTTGGTTTAGAATCTCCACTTTTGTGATGATTGAAAGTTTAGTTCTTTTAAGACCTTGTAGACGAGTTGTTTCTCTGCATTTCACATTAATTTGTGTTGCAATATAGTGCATCCTTGTGGATTTAATGAGGTCTAAAGATTGAGATACCAAAATTGTATCCAAGGGACAGGACACTCATGCACAACTACATTATAGTTTATCCTTCTGAGACAAAGTCATTTGTGTTATGATTTGGGATCCTAACTGTGTAAATGTACTACAGTTGCTTGAATAACAGTTTTTCTGGGGTTTCATTTTATGTTTCTTTACGAGTATAATCATGTCTGATTCTTGATGTGTAACTAGCATCGGGACTATGTGCACTTGGCACAGTCAAAAAAGGATATTGGAAGGTCATTCTTAGCTGTTATTTCAACAGTCTAAAAAATTTTTATGGTATGAAATGCAAAATCAGTTGGAAACACTATATCAACTGAGCCTCACTTATTTCAAATCTTAATGTTTCACTATTCTGCTGCAAGCTCGGCCTCACTTAGTACAAATCTTGTTATTTGTTTTGTGTGTGTTTTGTTCAGCTTTCTTTGATATGCTCTCATTCTTCTTTGACAAATAATAACTAGCCCCAAGGTTGGATTTGTCATCCTCATTAGCTCCTTTGCGGGTTTTGGCTGTAACTATTGTATCTACTTTGAAATTTCCACCTCTCTTTTAAGGCAAATTTAGAAAATGTCAGAAATTTAATTTGTTGTTCATTTGTGGCTTTGTTTCTCCATCTCCCGAAGGTAGGTGGATAAAAATTTAAACAAAAGGTATGATCTACTTAATCTTCCCATAAATAATTTGTATGTATGTTTTGCATATGTTACAGTGTGTAGTATATGATTCTTTATATACTATATAACTTCTTATAAACTTTATATGGTGAAGATTGCTGTGGAATTAAAAGATCCATGCCTTCACTGGCTTTAAGAATAACCTGGTTTCAAATTGACTCTATAGATTAAAGAGGACCTTAGAGTTGGAAATGGGGAAAAATAACAAAAGTATTTGGATAAGTGCAACAACGGTTCACAACTGTTTTTTGTTTTTCGGGCTCACCACTGTTGACTTTCGTGAGTTCCGAAATGATGTTATTTTGATTATGTAGCAAACAAAATATTGAAATAAAAGAAAGTATGAAAAGTTGGTCTGTAAATATCTTCTAGATGAAAGGGGGATAGGATTTCTTTAGCATTTTGAATGATGGTCTCTTTGACGGCTCTTCAAAGAGCCACTCATGCAAGTAACTTTTTCTCATTTGCTAGTGTTTCATTTTTATGGGGTTCCTTGGCAGATTGAGAGGTGAGAGGTGACTGCCAGTCTTCTCTGGCAATGGCAATGACAATGAGATGCAAAATCAGTATTACCAAAAATTACAAAGGATTGACTTGGGTTGATTAAAGTTAAAAACCTATCCCCATGCTGGGGAGCTTTGAAAGTGATTAGCGGCACATATTGGGATAGTTGAGACTGTGTAGATTAATCCAGCTGGGTGTCATTGTAATGGAAGGTAATCAGTAGCATTTTCAAGGTATCTTGTCAAATTTTCAAAGAGAACCTCCAGCAGGTGAAAGAGCCCGCTCCAATTTTTTTTTATTTGTTTTATCGATAAGACCGTATTTGGGGTGAAATTTGCGGCGAAATTGTTTAGTATGGAGGACTCGTAAAGCGGAATAACATGTTCATCTCTGTTTATGATTTGGATATCTGCAGACATGTTTACCCTTAGATATGCAGATCGATTAATGCGATTCAGTTTATGATCTGAAATGTGAAGAGAAGTAACAGGTATGGTGGGTCTAGCCTGGATTATCCAATTTAAAGGCTACTGTCTAGACTGAATTATCCAATTTAAAGGCTACTGATGCAACATTTGGGTAAGCATCTCGTGGAAAGTAAAGAACATTGAGAGTCCTGAAATGATAGCCACTCTTTTGTTTTTGTCAAAATTTTAGGAGCTGATGACAGACTTTTCTTTTCTGAACAATTAGTCTTGGCGTTATTATTATGAAGTAATTATTGGCAGTTGATGGCGCTTATCTTGGACATTTTTTAATCAACCTTGTTGTGGGTTCTTAATAATTCGGGTGATTATGGTAGGAAAAAGTATAGTATTTACATAGGTGGTAGGTCAGCGTGGCAAAACACCTATTCGGTAAAGGTAACACGGAAATTCTTGTATATAAATCATTTATATTCCTTGTGATTTGCTGGGTTTCCACAATCTGTCGGTGAAGAAAGATGCCTGCTTATTTAATAGTATATATTTGTGTAAAGAGTATGTTATGTTAGTGGACTATACTTATCCTGACGTTAATAGCATCCGCCCACTATTATTACAAACTTAGTGCTCGCCCGCCGGTCATCCCCTTTGGTACAATTTTCTCAGCCACTGGGGTCCTCCCTTTCTGTCCTCCATGCCCACTGTCCCGGGCTCACCTAACTTTTTTACTAATAAAAAGGGGGCGTGGGGGTTGTCGGATATAGAGATTGCCACTGTTGTTATTGTACATATATATGTACATTGATATGACATTATATCTTTAACGCACACTATCTAAATCAAGAAAATAAATACGGAATTGAAAAAGCTAAGCTTAGGGAAAAGCAAAAGTCAAGAAAATACCCTAAATGAAACCTAATGGCATGTTTTGTTTTTCCACTTCAAAGCCAACTCGGAGAGTGCCTTGGTGGAAGATCCATTTTCACTGAGCATCCAAGCGGCGGAATCTTTCAAGTTCTTCATTCGATTGCGGACTCTCTTCCCTTCTTCACCTTCCATTAATCCTCTAACAACTTTGGTAATTTCTTCTCTTCCCATGAGGCCGTTGCTCTCGTTGGCTTTCGGTCTTAATGCTACTTGTATATCCTCAGTGAGCATTACCGCATTCATCCTTTGTTCAGCATAAAGTGGCCAAGCTATTAATGGTACACCATTGACCACACTTTCCAACACAGAATTCCAGCCACAATGGGTTAGAAACCCTCCGGTCGAGCCATGACTCAGCACTCGTGCTTGTGGTGCCCATGATGGAACCACCAGACCCCGCCCCTTCGTCCTATCCAAGAACCCTTTTGGTAAAAAACCAAAAGGGTCTTTCTGACTTTGGACGCTGAAAAAGGTTGCATTAGCGACCTTGTCGTTTGGGCTTCTCACCACCCACAAGAATCTTTGTTCACTCATCTCCAGTCCCAAGGCCAACTCATTGTACTGTTCACTAGAAAGAGTTCCGCCGCTTCCGAAAGAGACGAATAGGACGGACCCGAGTGGCTGATCGTCTAACCACTTTATACAGTCTTCTTTCTCAGTGCTATTGAGAACATTTGAGCCCATGTTCACAAGGGGTCCAATCGGGTAAACCGGAGGTTTGCCGGGTTCTTCCTCTTGTAAAGCCTTTACAGCACCTCCTTCCAAGTCCATGAAGCTGTTTGCCATAATGCCCTCGGCCAGCTTATACCTTTTTGTATGGTGAAGAAGCCACTTATATGCATCATTATTTCGGTCTTGAGCCGGGTCCAGCAATTCTCTCCCATGGATCGGCACGCACCCCGGTATTTTCACCGGTTCAGACATGTCTCTGTACTCGCAAGAAACCATTTTATCAAGCTTTTCCAGATAAAGAAACAGAGACAAAGCCATGGCGGTGGAAGGGAAGAAAATATACGACGAAACGTTAAATTCTCTGGCAACATCAAAGGCGTCGGTGCCAAAAAGATCAACGACCAAACCCACAAGTGCAGTATTAGCTACTAACGACTTCAACTCCTCACGTAGAGAAGCAAGCGAACGAGAGACGGTGAGAGAAATTATGGTTTCAATTCTCGCATCTTCTGGAACGTCGTTTAATGCAACGGGTGGAAGAAAAACGGAGCTAATAGAAGCAGGGAGGGACTCAACAGTAGATTTTTGAGCTTTAGAAGGAGGGCCATCTGTCGGAATAAGAAAGGTAACAGAAATCTGATGCTGGTGAGCGAGTCGCTTAGCGAACTCAATGAGTGGGATGAGGTGACCCATCCCAGGACTGGGCAACACGGCTATATGGGGCGTTTTTGTCTGTGTCTTTTCCTCCATTGGTAGGTGTGGACGTGAGCACAAGGAAGAAGATGTGGTGGGTTTATATAGAGAGACGTGCTTTAGAATTTAGCGTAGAAGAGAAATCAACGGTTGGTCTGTTGGGATTATGGAATTATTGACGGCCAATGGCTATTGATCTTTCCTCCAATGTATGGTTAAGAGTTTTGAAGGGTGTCTAAAGAACGTATGGACGGAGGTTGATCGAAGCAGATTCTTCTGTACAAGGAAGAATTTTCTACCGAAGCGTGCTTTAAATTTGGCACGTGGTGGTGATGTCAGTTCCAACGTAATGCTAACGCTATGCCTTTCTTCTTTGCTTTTCCTCAATAATTGGCTCTCTCTCTGTTTCGAGCCATTATTAAGAAATCTTACCTTTATTGTGCGGGCAATAATTATCTTTTAAAATTTTATATTATCATTAATTTTAATATATTAAAAATTTTAAAAATAAAATAAAAATTATTAAAATCAGAAGCTGCTTATCATTTTTTTAATATATATATTTATATGTTACTAAATTATAAAAATTAAATATACAAAAAAAATCTAAATTATATATATATATTGGTAATTTTTAATTTAATTTTTAAATTTTTTAAAAATGTGTAAGAGCAATAAACTATTAATTAATTTTTATTTAAAATGGATAATAGTTATTTGCTATTAATAATTTTCTAAAAATAAATTATTTTATTAGATATATTGACTTTTCAAAAATATCATATTTATTTATTGAAAATTAATGTCTTTTTCTATATATATATAAATATTTATTATTATTTTTGATGTTAAGGACTTTCCAAACCTAAGAATATTCGTATGGATTTTATATTAATATTATCAGTTATAAATAAAATATAAATTAATTTTGTATTTATTAAAATAAGTATGTAATATTATTTAATAGGGCAATGATTTGAACTGACGGCGAGTGTTCCCCCGTGAGACTTTGTGTTTTCCAAAGTTCCTTGGTCTTAGCTTTAGTTGGCCGTTTCGTTGTCAGCTTATAGCCGTTATCCACCGTCGTTTAATCCTTTCTAGAGAATTGGGTGCAAGGAAAACTACTTGGTCCCCAAAAACAAACCCGTGATTGTGACGTGGAAATGAAAATTATTTATGAAATTAATTAATTGGCCACGGGTACAATAATAACAATGTTAGAAGCATCTACGTTTACGTAACAAATAATAAATAACTACCTACCCATGCATTACCATTGTTATTTAACAATCATAAACGTTGCTCCGTGACAGAAGTGACGGCATTGTGACGATAGCATGATGTCATAATTATACTATTGTCTTTTGTTAAAAAAAATAAATAAATAAAAGATTCTCGACGGAAATAAAGATGTGAGGTCGTGTGTTAACGATTCTTAACCTCGTTTTCTTTTTGGTTAATTAAATTCAAATTCATGTCAACAACCGAAGCCACTAGTCGAGTTGTAGTTGAAACCGATGACTCGCGAACAGTGGGCAGAGACCCAGTGATTCTGAGAGTAGGTTTGGTTTGGGATTGGATCTTTGAGGAAGATCCTATTCACTTACCACCATGGCAGCTGCTACTGTAAGCTTATTCATTCTGTCACGAATAATCAATACTTCTTCCCCCTGCTTTAGAGCCCAGCGATCACTTTCGGCGGCATCTGGTCTCAAAGAAACTTTTAGATTGTCAGCTAACATTACAGCATTCATCCTTTTCCCCGCAAAGAGAGGCGACGCCATGAACATTACTCTCGAGTGTTATTGGATTCCAGCCGGAATGTGTTAGAAATCCACGGGTTGAGTGGTGACTCGAGACCTTAATCTGCGGCGCCCAAGACGACACCAAAAGTTGTTGCTCTTTGGTGGTCCTCCTTCTGTCCAAGAACCCTGCTAGTGAAAAACCAAAAGGGGCTGTTTTGCTTTTGAACACTGAAATATGAGGCACCGGCAGATTTAACGTCTCGACTTCTGACTACCCATAGAAAATTTTTGTTCATCCATTTCTAAGTTGGTGCCACAGCTAACGAGCGAGACAAAATTCCTTGGCTGAACATCCAGCCATCTTATACACAGGCCGGACCCATTAAGTTCGCCACTTGATCCGGCTGAAATGATTGGTCCAATCAGGGTAGGTGGGTGTTATGAAGGGATCAGATAGCTACTTGTTCCAATTCTTTTCGAAGGAATTTATCAAGATACCTGCAGCTAAAATGTACCGTTTTGCTATACGAATCATCCATTGGTAGGTTGGGGTTTTAGTGGAATTGGGATCCTAGTCTTTGCTCTTTTAATTTTTTATTGAAGCGAATCTTCCTTAGACGTAGTAGCATCAAATTATTTATTTTTATTAGAAAGGGGCCGGCCAATGGGGCCCAACATGTATCAAACGGGCCTTCAAAATGTTGGCCCATCGTAAAACCCAAATTTAATTTAAAGCTTTTGGGTTTGGGTGCCAGTCTTGCCTTTGAGTCTCTGCAGAAGAAAATCTGAAATCAGCGGAGTTTAGGAGCCGGAGGAAAGATGATACACCGTAAATGGAGTCTGCTAACAGGTCCGACGGGCATTCTTGCCGGACTCGTGGGGACCCTGGCTGTCGCCAACTACATACTTATTGATAAAGTAAATTTCTTTTTATCTTCTTTAAACCCTTCCTTTCAGATCTATTGATGGATATTTATTTTTATAACTAAATGTTCGTTCTTTGAATCTCCAAGATTTGGTTTATTTGCAGTTTGCTGATATATGTAGTTCTGATTTAATGGGATGGTAGTTGCGAAGAAGTTAGGGTTTCGAATCCGCATGTCAGATTATTGATTATGTATTGATGAGTAATGAAATCGCTCATCGTCTTACAAAATTAAAAATAAAATGGCTTATTAATTGCCGTTGTTCTTCACTCACTTTTTTCCCCATGCTTTGATTTGCTTGATGATAAGCTTGTTGATCTGGTAATTTTGCTGGAATTGTGATTAAATTGGTGCATCGAGGCTTAGGTGGAACTAAAAGCTTTCTAGTTCATCATCTAGATGATTCCACGAAACACAATTGTAGCCGATGGTAGGATCCATGATTTAAGTGGAAAAATCATATACATGTTTTTGTAAATGTCACTATTTTGGATAGTTAGTTTTGGGAATTTCATAGCAAGCATAAAAGAGCAACTGAAATATATGCTACCTTCTAATACTCTGTAATCTATGATGAATTTGAATCCTATGCAAGTTCTGGTGAGCTCTGTGTATATTCGGTTATTGGTTTTTTTAAAGAGAGTTCATTCCCACGCCGCCTAACTGGATTGTAATTTCTGATTTCGATTCTTTAGACCATAATTATGGCTGGGATATATTGAAAAGCTGCTTAATGTTGTATGTCTGATTGTGCTTTATCTAATTCTTGTCAACAGCTTCACATTTTCCAGGATCCGTTTCAATTACCAGAGCAGAAGAACGCAGATGCTTCATCGTCAACCAAGTAGAACGAAGAGGATATAGTTTCGTGAGATTCGGTTCCAAGTTAATGTGTTGTCTCTGTTGGTCATGTATTTTGGAGCAAAAGATTTCTTAACCCTGCTGGTTGGAACATGAATTTGTAGCTCGAATAATGTTGAAATAATGGTATTGGACTCTTTAATTACCCAATTTCAAGTTTCATGAGTTGCATGTCATAACAGAGGCTATGCCATTTTTTATATACACTCACGAGTCTTTTAAGTTTAGGCAGGTTTGAGTTACTGGCTCTCTGTTTATCTTGTTTCTAATGGTTTTGTTGCTTGTATTATGCCCTTTGATGTCTGCATGGCTTAGCAGTGTGGCAAGTTATGCATCTGTCAACGTGTGCATGCTTCAGATACAGATTTTAGGAAATACATTTCGCGGTAATGAGATCTGAAATGAGTAATCAAGATATATTTCATTTGTGCAGCGGCCAATTCTGATGATGGGATGAGGAGCTTCATTTCACCAAAGAATTGAACACTAGTAAAATGAGATAATTGCAGAAACTTTTGATTCCCCAATTATGTGTGCTCATTCAAGCTTATTGCGCAGAGTGTGAGAGAAACCTGATGCTATCGCGAGCTGCAGACGCGGCCCCCGTTCAGTTGTTCAAAACTGTGATGAGTGGAGTGCATCCATATTACATCCCAGATAAGCAGAGGCCTGATAAAATTGGTCTTCTTTTTATTTCATCATTGATCATCATCTCCATAACCAAACCATTCCAAGTGTAAATTGGCCTAGGCAAGCACCAATGTAGACAATCATTCAGAACTTTGGCATTCTTATCTCTCGCAAATGGATGGAATTTGCCCGTATGGCCCCGGAAGTCCGTCTGGTCTCAATAATGAAAGCCGAGTTGTATCGAGTAATTTCACTACCACCCCGTTTTCAGCTCCCATTGCTGAAGCCTTCTCAATTTCTTCCAATTCAACATCACTCATTATACCATCCACACCTCTCATTTCCACCTCGCATTTTTTTAAGGGTATGGTCCTATTACAAGTTCCTCTGCAGAACCATTCTCCATCCACAAAGTGGTCCGCCGTCGTTGTTCTAAAGAAACAAACAAACGCCTTGTGGTCTGGCCTAGCGATAAAGCTAAGAACTGGCTGCAGTGCTTTGCGACATGCATAGTCGGATCCTAGCTCCGTCAGTTTCGTTTCAGGATGACAGCCTTTGACTGTGCTGTTCTCATGATAAATGGCTGTTTTGAGAAAACCATTTCCCCCCGGGAATAACCTCATAATCGAAGTTCTTGTATTATGCCGTCCAATTTGCATCAATTTTGTCAAGATATAGCTGGATTTCTGACGAGGAAACTCCATTCATGACTTCAAAAACTTCAGGAATGGGGTCCAAACCACTGAAAGAGTATAGCTGTAAGAGGGAAAGTCAGCATGTTTTGGATCTATATTCCTCATCATGGTAAACCTCGGCAGGTTGCTCCAACTGTGGACCATAACAACTGAATTCAATCAATGACATTAAGAACAAAATTCTTGAAAATGGTAGAGAACAATGCAATGCAATAAAGCAGAACACACAGCAATTGCATAGAGCTAGACTAACTTGTCAGTTTGAGATGGACCCTAGGGTCTTTGTCAATACTTCATATCACTTTCGAAAATAAGAGACTTTGGGTTCTACGTAGGGTCTAAATCTGAAGATACACAAACCCCTACACTCACGTAGATGGAAATCTGATAACTAACTATTATGCTGAGTGACTTGCTAACTAAATTTCCCTCTTTGAATGAATCACGTTGTCATATGAACCACAAATGATCATTCATGATCGGAATGGAATTTAATAACAATCACACATCAAAACAGCAAATAAATTTTGCATCAATGGACATTCAACAATCACTGTTCTAGAAAAAGACACAAAAACTGAAACAACATATCCTTGACATATTTACCAGCATGGAAAGTCTTGATAACCCTACCCAAAAAGCAACTACAGTAAGAGTGGCAGCTGTTCTTCCATAATAAATAAACAACTTGATTAAATTAACAATCTCCTACTGAGAAAGCAACAAAGAATATAATTTAACATGGCAGACCCCACCTCACCAGCCCTTATGCACCGATAATGAATTTAGCAATTCAGCAGAAGCTTCGAGATCTCAGCAGAATATGGAGGAAAATTTCAGAAAATGGCACTAAGAACTTTTGACAAGATTAGTGTAGGATTCTTGAATAATGTTTCCCGCATAAGAAATTGTTTTAGAAATTTTTTTCTTTGATTTAAGAATGTTTCATTTGTTGTTATGATCAATTATCATTTTACTTTTCTTTTAAGCAAAACTAACTCCTTCAAAACATCACCAGAATAAATAAATCAATCACAACCCAGAAACTGAAAGAACTAAGGCTTAGTTAGGATCAAAAGATCCATCAGGAGCTCATCTCTGAAAAGGTAACAAATAAAATCGAAATAAATTAGCAGTAAGAAGAGGAAGAAGATTTCTTTCCATTTGGCGATTAACCAATGAAAAGAAAACCCAGTGGCTAACAATGATTTGCATGTCTTGAAAACAAAGAAACATAAAGCAGTAGCCTGTATTCTCTCACCTTTAGTTGACATTTGGCTTTCGTTTGCCTGAAAATCACCGGAAACTGGTTCTTGGAAGGCGAATGAAACCACAGGAGACTCTGCTTTGGTCTCTTCCAGAGGCATCTCATTTTCAATCCCTACCGTCCGGGAGACTAGATGAAAATCTTGTCGAATCAGAAACGAAGAGCGAAAAGGCGGGCCCAATAACAACGAGAAAGCAAACTTTGCAAAGGCGTGATTGTGTTTATTGTTTCTATAAAGTGAAAATGGGTTCAAATCAAACCTCATTTCCTTGACCATTTGGCATTGGAGAAAATCTCTCTCAGATTGGAGAGAGAATTAATAGAGAAAGAAAGAAAGAAAAGAACTGAACAGGCGTTTCGCAACAACCCAATCGTTGTTAAAAAGCACGATGAAGATAGTTTGTTGATTAACTAGGTGAATACAGAGAATGGTTACGCGGTTATATAAAAGATGCGTTCATTACGAGTCTTGTCCATGGGCTGTGTTCTGTTTCCGGTGTTACCATTGATGACTGTAAATAAATAAACGCCCGATCTTTTGGAATATGCCCGAGAGGGAACAGAGACACCAGCGGAAAGCGAAGAATATGTGGTGTGAAATACAGTATTAATTTGTACTCCGATACTTTTAAGTTGTTTGCAAACAAATTTAGATGTAGTGGCAATGGCAGTGGCAATGGCAGTGGCAATGGCAATGGCCTGGGCCTGCTCTCCTCCTCACAACTTGGCTCTAATGTCTGCAGATATTATAAGCACAGAATGATGGAATCGGACATCCTCCAAGTCCGACTGCTTTGAACAAGAGCATGTCCGTTTCATCTAAAGCAAATTTTGAACGGGATACTCGGCCCATCCTTGGGCACTGCGTTCCAAAGGAACTGAGCACACCGGGAAAGCGCACTACTCCCCCTTAAAAACCTTAGCCCTCCTATTTAATTCTTTTCAAATTTTTGTTTATTTATTTTTTGAAATTATAATATAAACATTGGCCTCCGACCTTCTACAACAAGCTGCCTTTTAGAGTTATTGTTTGCTTGCTGATCAGCGGCGAAGTTCTACCTTAGAAAAGGGCTAATTAGCTTCAACAATTAAAAAGAATGCCAAACCATTGACATTAAGGCAACCACGAAAATTCTGGGGGGAAATTACAAACTTGGCATATACAAAACACAAAAATACCGGCACACAGACTTTTTTGAATGTGCAACATAAGCAACTGGAATTCCAAAAAGGAAACATATGAATATCAGGCATATACCAAGCATCCCACCTCTTATCATTCCAACACTGGGAGAAAATTGTTTGTCACTGCTCCCAGTGTATTTGTCAAATCACTCTTAACCGACATGGCTAGATATCCCCCGCAGGTCTGAATCAAACATCGAAACTTGGGGTCTTTCAAATTTCACTAAGCAGTCACTCGTGGAGCTTTCATGCCAAATCCATGCTTTACCTTCTCAACTCTGTTCAACATTTCAAGTTAGTACTGCTTATAAATATTAAGTAGGAAAGGTCAAGTTAGCAAATTCTGCTAAAGCAATAAAGAAGCAAAAGGAACCGGGAGTAAGCTGTCAGAGCATTGGCTCTTACGTTGGTGCAAGTTTGCCCAGACTATCTAGCTCTTCTCCAGTGTCCTCATCAAAGACTCTCCCAGATATCCCAATGATGTAAGACCTATCTCGGGCGGTTGGGAATCCCCTACTAGCAAGCAAATCCAAGTCTTTTTGGTTAAGCTCTCTTCCATTCACTAAAACACCAGTATTTCCACCAGCACAGTTCTCTGGCATGGGATAGTTGAGTTCTTCAATGAATGGCTACAGAGAAATGACATTTTTTTCCACAAATATATCAGGCAGTAAAGACCACAACCAAACACCAATTCCACAAATATTTGTAGTGAAGTAAGTTGATCTTACAGGAATTATGCCAAGACAAGGCCCGCCCATCACACCCCAAAATCCAGCTCGGAAATCATACCTGATTCAACAACAGCAAACAGGAAAACCATTAATGCAAATACAGAATTCTATTATTTAAAATATCTCAGTTTCCATGTATAAAAATGTTCAAAAGGCAGTAATGTTAATGGATCAATGTATATCTCAAATGAATACAATTGCTCAAATCAAATCAATATAGTTATTTGTTAATTTTTTCCCCCATATGGAAGCAAGGTATGGACAAACATACATCCATCCTTGACAAGGTGAAAAACACTGCATGCCAAGTATGGGTAAAATATGCGTCCAAGGGAATTTACCAATATTGTCCAGGATGAATTGGTCCTGCCAACTTCTCAGCCTTCTTAACCACACGGTCAGGTATCAAATGTCCATTGACTGAAACATTACTTTTCCCGTGCTCTTCTGTTTGATTAGATTTAGAGAAATCTTTAAAGCTCTTCTTGATAAAGTTTGCAAAAAAGGATTCACTTGCTTTATTGTTCCTCCGCAGATCATCTTCTGTGGTTGCATCCCCTGAATCTTGAGAAATCCCGGTATTAGAATAATCATTTAATGATACCTCCATCTCAGTTGCCAGTGATGACTCATTTAATGAATTTTGTCTTGTGGTAACCCTATCAGGTATCGATTTCTCTTGATCTAAGCGACTACTTTGGTTTCCCTTCCTAAATCGGTTCACACCATGATTATTAAAAGAGTAATCAAAATGCTCTTGAAGAGGTGAACCAGGAATTGGTGGAGACACAATAGCTTTAATTGGCTGCTGGGTAGAGCTTGTGACCTCTCTTGAAGCTACTAAAACATCTGCACTATGTTCATCCTCGGAGGTACTGGGAGATGAAGAATGAAAGCTTTGCATCTCCTGAGACTTGCCTGAGTTCAGAGATTGGCCTGTTAATAATGGAACAGGCTCTCTATCCATAGCCTGAAAGCCATAACAAGATTTATCATAATCATCCGAAGAGAAATTAGCAGTAATCCTGTCCAAATGGCCAGGGGAACGTGAATTATAGTTCTTTGCCACCTCATTATCCCCCATAGAAAGAACAAGTTTCTTGTTGATCACGGCATAATTGATAACTGTAGAGCAGGTCCCACAGTGCAATTTTTGTTGGTTATTAGCTATAAGCTTTGCTCTCCTGGGCAGTTGCAGTAGCTCAAAGCATTTGTTACAAACAATAAATGGAGCACCACCAGCTATGGGACGGCAGTGGTGGCAATTGCTGGTTAACACTACCCTCCGAGGCTGGCAGCGAACAAAACAACCCCTTTCAGAATTTAGGTCAGTTGGCCGTCTTGTGTGGGCTTGTGGACCGTGGAAATTCAATGGAGGAATGGCAACACTGACATTATGAACTCGTGGACCAAATACACCTGGGTTTTCATGATGGTACAGCATTGAATTGTTTTTTCTGTTGCTAAAAGCAGTATGTTGCACTGGAGCTGAAACTCGTTGGTGCTTGTCAAAGCAATAGTAACAAGTGCAGGAAGGCTGGTGAAAGATTGCATTCTGTTGGTATGACTCAAATGGATCATGATTCGCATCAATATATTGGCCAGAAAAGTACGGATGAGACGGTCGTTGGTACAGATTGGGAAACTGGTGGGACACTCTCCTTAGCACTTGGGGTCCAAAAGGATCCCCATAAGGAAGAAAGTGATTTGAGTTATGCATTGAAGGATGCATACCATGCACAGGCATGTCAAGGCCATTTTCATGAGGAAATGGTTCAGGGTAATTATTGATAGAAGAAGGCCCTGCAACATGCTTATCAGGCCCAAAAAATGGCATTGAAGCCCTTTCTGGTCCCAAAGAACCATTTGGAAGCCAAGAATCAGAACCAACGTAAGGATCTGATGTAGCAATCCTCCCATCAATAGGAACTTTCTCTTTTGTTTTATCAACCACATCAGAAGGCTGATTAAGCTGTTCCTTAAGCTCGTATAGCTTCCTCAAAAGTTCAGCTCGATCTTCCTCATGATATTGAACTCTGTTAGCCACTTCCAGGTCAATATGATTCCTCAAGGGCTCCCTATGACTGTAGGAGGAATCAGAATGGTTATTTGAAGTGCCCTCATCGGGATAATTTGAAGTCAAAAACCTTACTCCTCCAACATCAGCTCTGGCAGTTCTAGAAAATCCTTGCATCTCACCTCTCTCCCCAATTGACCGCTCTGAATTTTGTTCCGATCTTTGAGCACCACCTGTGTATACAATTCGAGAATTCAAATCACTATGTTCTCTTCCTATTGCATTAGTTAGTTCATCTCTGCCTATATTTGCATCAAGACCATTCTCAACAGACCTCTTTTCACTTGAAACCTTGGATTGACTTACTGGCCTGTCAACAAACCCAACATCATTCTTCTCCGAGCCCCTTTGATCACACTTCAAAGAGCCAGCATTTGACTTATCTGTATCAGAAGCATCAGTCGTGTCTACCATTCCCTTTTCTGATGAATTCTGCAATTTAGCTGAAACTTCCCCAACCCTCTCTTCGTCAGACTTGTCGGATGAAGCATCCGCCTCCCTCTTTTTATTTTTCGCTGTGCCGTGAAGCAACAAAACAACCACTATCAAAATTTAAGGAGAAGAATCTATTGCAAGAAAATATCACGATGACTGATGCTCCTTTTGGTTGCAAATAAAACAGAAAACAAACCACAAATTGAAGTACTAAATCTTAACAGTCATCGTGTTTCTTTTGATTTCCTAATTTCCTCCCTATTCCAAGGTTAAGTCATCAATTAAATGGAGGGTAATATATAAAAATAGCCATATTTTTGCTAGAAGTAGACAGAACTTCAGACTAATATTACATTATGAAATGAACCATTTGGCTGTTGGTTAAAATCGGTGCTAAAATGGAAAGAATTAACAGCTTATATATGTGAAAAGTTTTCATCAATCATCAGCTCCAAACAGAACCCCTAGCTTCAATTGCGCCTGATACAACAGTTTTAACTTTAAAAGCATTTTACCATCTGTGGACAAGAATTAGAAAGCAAACAAGCGGCAGTTGAAAGAAAGAAGAAAGTAGTCGCACCTCGAAGAACAGCTCCACAGCCACCACACTGATAAACAGAATAATCTTCAAGTTCTGGAAGGAGATCTCCGCACTTAGGACACCTAACCAACCTTACTTTGGTTGACGCGGCCATTGTCGCAGCATTCAGTAAATAGTCTCAGGAGCAAACGACGACTCGGTAAACAATAACAACAACAACAACAGAACCCTCAACGAAAGAAGTTAAACAAACAGGAAGAATCAAACAAAACCAGCACTTTCAAACTTTAATTGCTATGGAAAAATAAAGAGTACTGTAAAACTAAACTATTTATGGGAGAATATTAGGCTGCTGAGATCAACTGAGTGCCGTTTGAAGTTTCTTCAAAGAAGCTGAATATTGGAATAATACAAGATGAAGTGCAAGGGTGGAGAAAGTTTTCCATTTCCTTCGGTTTTCTCAGCAACCAAATAATGAAAAGGAAAACTATGTGAATTGTGTTATTGTAGAGAAGAAAATTAACTGGGACACGCAGGCAAAACCCCCAGAATATTTGTTAAAAACCAAACTGAAATTCTGAGAAATCTGAGTTTAAACCCTGTCGTGTCTGTTGGAGTTTCGTAAGTGAAACACAGAACAGAGACCGACTTGACGGACCGTTTTCCAATGTTTGGGCCTGGAAATCCAATAAAAATAAAATAAAAAGGCCTTAAACGACGTAGTTTATTTGCCGAAGTTGGCTCAACGCTGTCGTTTGAATATTTGCCTTTGGTTGTGGCCAGATCATTGGTAAATGAGCAGACTCTTTGGGCCTTAGCTTGGGAGACACTACGCGCGCCCCTTTCTGCCACTCACCCACCCATCCACCCCGCCATCCTCCAATCCAAAAGCTAGAGTACGATTGGAAGAAGCAAAACAAAACAAAACAAAACATGAGGTGGCAGCTTTCAAAATTGCTTTTATCCTTCTTTTTCAACGTTGTTAGTCTTTGCTTTATCTTTAGTTTATATATTCCATTCCATATATTTGCTTTTACAGATTTATTGTTAGCGACTAGAGAGTGTAAAGCATGGTTTTGGCCGTTGTGGAAAGAAGGGAAAGCCTAAGCCGCGTAGAAAGAAAGAAAAGAAAAGACTGACTACTCTGCCAGTTAATATCACCAGTCTCTGTATGATTCGCTGCCCCACAACCCACCATGTTTCTCCTGTGGTCCCTACTTTCTCGGTGATTACCAACTTTTTCCTCCCACACTCAGTCACTCATCAAACATCCAAGATTGGTATCACTGTGACCTTTTTGATCACTGAGTGATGGAAGTTTCAGAACACTTCTTAATGCACCACCCACTGTTAAATTTAGCGTATTGACTTGGATCAACACTGCATCACCCAGAGTCATGGGCACAGCTGATTCTGACCCTTAAACATTAAATAGATTTAACAGTTTGAAGCCGTCTTGTAGTCTATTCAGAAGATGTTGACTGTTCAAGTTATGGCAAGGAAGCAGTTGCCGTTAGATTAAACTATGGTTGACAAAAATGAAATATTTTGGAAGCCCGGCAACGTGTGAACTGTACACATTGAATGCGGCCTTGACGCGGTCAATGTGCTTGAAATCAGGAAGAAACATGGAAGACTAGCTTCATGGTCAATCCCAAGCAGGCGATGGGATAAAGCAATTTGCTTAGACTTTCAATGAAAGCGTAGCTGGTTAGTAGTTATGCATGACTACGAGTCTGAATGATTTGTTGGCAGATTTATTCAGTGGACAACCGAGACTTAACCATTACATTAATATTGATACTAAGCATCGTAGTTTGATCCACATATTTTAAATAAAAAGATTGGCAGTTTGATATCGGGTATGAGCTGGAAAGGCTTAGGGGATGACTGAAGAATCTAACAACGTCAAGTGAAGTTATTTATGGTTTGATAATTTTAAGTAATGAAAGTTGCCAGCCGTTAGTTGGCATCTTTGTATGACAATTAGCCTGCCATAACATGAGAGTTCATCTATCTCAGATGGGTTCGATGATTAGGATCATCTTCCTTGGGCTCAATTAGATGTTTGGACTTAGCCCAATTAAATTTTCATCTACGAGTCCATCCAAGTGGCTCCACTACTCTGTTCATGTCCATCCAAGTGGAGGCCAGTGGCGGCTCGGTCAAAACCAACATACTGAACTAGATAAAAGAGTCTGTTTGGGAACTCGATTATAGTAGTATAATGTTTAGGTGAGATTTGAGTTACCGTTTTGATAATAGAGATTTGTTAGTGATAGCAAACAATTATCTTTCAAAGACATGTCAAAATGAAAAGAAAGAATAGTTCATTTAATGGGTCGACATTACAAAATTTTAAGTGTTTTGAATAAAAATTTAAATTATTAGTATAATTTTTTTAAAATTTAATCTCGTGTTAAGAATAAATTATTAAAATTTTATCATATCCTACAGTTACGATGAGTTATAAAACCTTATTGAGTAGACCGAATCGCTATAATCACTAGTCAGCCCCAAATATCAATACCCGGAGAGATTACCAAACGAATACATTTCCGTTAGAATTACGGCTAGGAGCAAATTTGCATGACACGTTTGAGATTTGATTGGTGCCAAGCAAGAACGCAACCCTTAAGGAAACAACAGAATTATGAACCCCGCATTTACCTGCCGTTTCATTTCATTACATTTGTTTATACTTCTTCGAAAACCAAGTCTATGGCAAAAGCCAGACAGTCCAATTTTCGGTCTCCTGGGCTTCTCTTTCCTTCCTTCGGCCGATCTTCCTCTTCCCACAAATTCGCGCAACGTGCTCGTTACAGAACATGTCGACTTCCCTTTGGCATGACCATTACAGGGCCCAAATTCTGCACGTCGCGTTGATGGTAAAAATGGGAGGGGAATAATCTCTTTGATCCGCCGAGAGATGGTATTGCCACCAGACGTCGTTCGATGAGATAATTAAGAGAAACCAGTTCATAGGAATCATATAGTGGGCTGCCGCAATCCCATACAGCCATCGATGCCCCTTCTGCTGAGATTTCTGGTGTTTCTTTCATCTCTCATCCGCTTTCTGATTCCCCAACCGCGACAAGATTTGTCTTAAATAGTTGCCAGCCAAACAACACAGAAATTATGCTGAAAAGACTAATCTGTCCACGACGTTGGGGAAACGAATTAGTAAACTAGAAAGGGGTAAGAATGTCTTATCATTTTTGAATAAGTTTATAGTCACGATCGTAATTTGAAAACGACCACACCCGCATGGATTATTGTTTCTAGAATGTCCTAATTTTTACTTTCGTAATTAGGCAAAACTCATTTAGTGAAAGTCGCCACGACCGTACTTTTAAGGAGCGTGGAGGACTGATAGCTTTAGGATTTATTAAATTAATTAAAGACCCAATCGAACATGACTTTTCATGACCGGAGAAAGTCCACAGTTAAAGATCTCTTATGTTTTGTCTAACAAAGTTCCACAATTGGGTTTCTTTAATCAATTGCCACGTGACACGTGTTAGGGGTCGATTGACTCCAATTCCCATGGAATTACAGAAAGGCAAATTGCATCACATTACCCCTCACATGCATTCAGTTTTATCGGTTAAACTATCATAATTTAAAAAGAAAAAGTTACTTGCCTAACTCTTGTTGACTTAACAACAAATTTTTAATAAAATTATTATTACTATTGACCTACCATAATTTAAAATATTTATCTTTTTACCCTTTTACTTAGGAATAATATATAACTTAATTGTACATTCACCATTTCTTGCAAAAATAAAATGTATAATTAAAATAATTAATAAAATATATAATATTTTTAAATAAATATATATTTTTGGCATAAAAAAAAATTATATTAAATTTTGTTCAACCAACAAAAATTCAAAAAAATAAAATAAAATTAAGTAATCATTTTCAATTTCCTACCAACAAGAGTATAATCTTCAACTGGCCGGCAATGCCATAATCTCCTCTTACAAAACTCCAAGTGAGAGAAGACATGGACAAAACCCAAGTGGCGCAAAGGGACAAGTATTTGACATTATATTGGACAACATTAGGAAGAAGAAGAAAAGAAAATCAGTTATGAGTTGACAAGTAAATTCCTAATCTGCCACAATTATTCGAGATTATTTTATATAATTCATATTCGGTCAATCAAAAATGGCCACGTTGTTGAAAAATTGAAAGGCGAGAGGTTCATCAGTCATCACCCCACTTCATTTTCCATTCAACCTTGTCGGCCCCTCCATCCAACAAAAGGGCAACTCTCGAGTCTCAATACAGGTTTTTAAACTTTTGTGTTAATATGTCCTACCCACGGGCAGATCCATACGAGGATGTCATGTTGGGTGAATGAATGAGCCAAATCCAGGACAGAAAATAACCGGAGTCTGTAACCGCTGCTGCCTACAAACATAAGACAGATTGCATTACTCTGTAAGAAATGATATGATCATTTCATCAAGTTTCATACATTTATTTGACAGAAAGCGGTACTAAAGTAGTTCTTAGCAACATTATTACACAAGATTTGCAACACTGTTTTGTTGTTCGGTCCAACACACCTAGGGGTTTTGAACTGACTAACAGCAGCTCCTAATCCGATGTAGTGATCTAAAATCTCCTGGAAGGTTCCCTTCCGAACAACTCGGAGCTCAAGTGGTCCTATGGCATTCACCTTGCGGGAACTGATATAGCCTGCGTCAACAAAGGATCCGTCCAAACAATTGCAACATTCTTGCAACACCTCATCACTTACCTCGCCACTTATTTCCCAGAATATTACATAGTGACCAGGATCAGTTTTCACATCAACATCGCTTGTAAAGTCAATAACATCAAGCTTTTCTTCAGCTAACACCTTGGATGCTGCTTCAACAGCAAGCTGCAAATCATTCTCTGTGTTCTTGTCAATGTTTATGGTGAGCATCAGGTTTCTCCTGCAAACAAATTTAAGTTCCGGGGTTGAGTTGTGAAAGCCCGTAACCTTTACCACATCCCCCAACCGATACCGGTACAAACCTGCATTTTGAAGTTCAATGAATTAAAATTTTATGTGTTGCAATTGTGTTCAAATGATAACAAAAATACTGCAAGAAAATAAACAAAGTAGACCATCTCTTAAGCCCTGGTGTTGAAAATTGACAAATTCAATTTACCTACCAGATCCAGGATCAAGTTGCCAACAACTACAATACAAGACTCTAGCTGTAAGCACCATTACAAAATATTAACATGATTAGGTGTGTACTTTTAGATTAATATACAAGAAAAGCTAGTTCTTGTACATGTCCCAACTCAAACTTTTTGGCTACAAGACTAATTGACCGCTAAAGCATTCACCAACTCCTTGTCATCCAGAGGTCCGTCACAATTTTAAATACGCGGACAATATATTTACTAATGTATTTAGTCAAACTAGAAATATGACAATTTCAAACCACCTTACAGGAAAGCTTTTCCAAATAATCCGATAAGATGAGAAGATCAACTAACAAAGATTTCATGAATCCTATATATATATATATATATATATATATATATATATTATAAGAGTAGAAAGGACAGCTACAAATTATATACCAGTAATATAAAAGCTGTAGTCGTGTTAATCTTGTAAAGCGATAGCAAATACATTGAACAACATCAAACTTGTCTCCTTCAGAAGATTTCTTCAGTATCCGCAGACTCATAGTAGCTAATTACAAAATATGAAGTTTCATGTTCAAAAGAAGGGGATAGTTAGCTTTATGGCAGAGCACACATGGGTCATCTTGAGAAGAAAGATCACGTTGCTTATTTGTTGCACCTATAATGGGGAACATTAAGGAGCCCGCAACTCCTAATAAACGCTGTAGGCTATAGCTAACTACAGAGATAAATTAATTAATGTGTTCTATATTCTATCACTCCTATGCTCACATGATGAGCCATTATATCAGGGATGTGTTTCAGATACCCATTAAATGGCTGATAGCAAGAAGAGGCATCAGTGAAATACGTAATGACTCCAACGCATCCACAAATAATAAGAATCAAAATAGACAATATTATATGTGATATATACCAAAGTTGCTGGATTGTTATTGGTTTAACCATCTATCACAGTCATGTAACTGTACCTGCAGCTCTAATTCCCAAATTATCATTTTCAATCAGAAACGATTCATGTGAGACATTTTAGTACCTGCAACATTGGTGACGATGATCTCGTATTCTTCCCCAACTTGGACTTCAGTCAATCCTACTGGCTTTGGCTCCGGGCAAACAACCTGGTCCTCTAGATTCCCTTTCAGAGGGATGAATTCAAAATATCCAATTTGAGGAAGCACAGCAAAAGTAGCCAACTCCGGGGGCAAGCTTGGGTTGACATTTGCTCCAATCCACCCTTCAGAAGAACCATAATCAGCACTCATAAGAGGCAGTTCCCCCGCATAGTGCCTCAACTTTTTCAGATATGGCTCCATTGACCCAGTCATGATCCCATAGAGGTACTTTGCGTTAGGAAAAAGCACTGGTATTAAACCATACCAATTACTCAATCCTGAGCACCTTTTGTGGATCAAATCTGCCAATTCAGGATCTGGCTTGAGGAGTTTTGACATAGCTGCTCGGATTGAAGGGGCAGTGACTCTGCTGGAGAGGACCCCTTCCCGTATATCACTACATAGCTCTTCCCAGACTTGTTCAAATGTCCTAAAGGCATGGATAAGACTGTGGGCAAAGGTTGAAAACACAAGTTGAATTTCTTCACGGAAGATCAGCCCGCAAAGGAGATGGCAGTATAAGGATTGGTGGAAATCAGGACCAAAGATCACTTCGTCCGGGCTGCAACTTTGTGACTGAAGTGCCTTCATTCCTTCTTTAAACTGTGAATTGCGGTAGACATTTGTAGTGGCAGTTCCTACATTCAGACCCCCCTTTGTTTTAAACTGCTTGCTGCCATATATAAACTGTAAGACCTTTCCATTTCCAATGGGAAATTCTCTGCAAACAAAATACCCTTTCCATTAGCACCAGGTAAAATTTTCAATAAGCAAAAATAAAGACAGATATAGCTTTTCATATTGACTACCAATAGATTCTAATATGATACTCCCTCGAAGCAGAGTCTGGTATTAGCAAATAACCAGAACTTTTGAAACACAGCTGAAAAAGAGAAAGAATCTCATTATAAAAAATTCACAAAAGTACCTGTTTCTAAAGGCAAAAGAAATTCGATATATTTGCATGGTGGTTTCCATCAATTCATCGTTGAAGGGTACGAATTTGGGCTTTCCTTGAGTCGTACCAGAACTACAAGCACACAAAATTCACATAACTGACAACATCTGTATCACAAATTCAGACTTCACTCATGCAAAGAAAAAAATAAAAAAGCTTAAGCAGCACTTATACCTCAACGATATTGTTGTTATGGGCTTTCCTGTGAGGACTTGTGAAGCAGCACCGTCTACAATTCTCTGAATATGAGGCTTCAGGTCCTGGTGAGTAACAAGTGGCACGCAAGACTTGAAACTTTCGGGATCGGTTCTTCCATTAAGGCCAAGATTTTGCAGGTACTCAGCCGATTCGTTTTCTTCCAAAATCTTCTTCAGGGTCTCTCTCTGAACTCTCTCGGCGTCTTTTGTGATTGTTTCAAATTCCTCTATCACTTGGTTTACATCAATAGTCTCCATCTTCTCTAACATTTTTGCCTGCAGCAAACCAAACACGAATTCCACGACTAAAAGAGGTTAGTTAATTACGTACCTAATAAGAGAGAGGACAAACAAAAAATAAAACTAAACTCATAATATTAAAAGGTGCAAATTAACTCATAAACACAGAAACGCAAAGTCTAGCGGCTTCCCTGAAGAAGAAAGAGATTTCCGAGTTTTCTACAACCAGATAAAAGTGAGAGAAACTGAAAAGATGCTCGAAATGAAGGTTCGCCAAACCCAAGAGCTAATCCCTTAATCGAGTGTCCTCAGGAAAAAAAGAAAAAAAGAAAGAGCTTTCTAATAGTAGTCTGTATTTGACAACAGTCAGCTCCGTCAACTATTCTTAATTTTCTACCGAAACGGTTCTCACGAACTAAATTGAACTTTCAAGTTTTTAAATGGGCGATTAAAAACAGTTACTGAAAAAACTTTGATAGCTCGAATTCAAAATTCATGCTCCGAACTTTCAGCACGTACTCAAATTAAAGAACGTGAGAAGCTCTCAACAACGTCAATATCAGATTTTAAAAACGCCGTGAATACTTGCACACCAGAAGACCAACGGCGGAAAGGGAAAACGAAAAATTGAATGGAAGAAAAGTCAACATACAGAGAAAAAAAAACTAGATAGAACAGAGGCCAGACCTCAGACGAAGAAAAAGAAAAGGTCATTTTCGGAGCTTCGAGGATGACACAGATACTAAAGGAGAACAGTTGAGCGAGAAATGAAAAACGTAGAAAGTACCTGCAACGCTAACAGGGAGAGCCAGTTAGAATGAATTGAATAGACGGTTTTTATAGAGAGAAATGAGGGCTGAATCTCGACTAGGTTCCGCGAAAAACGTTACGATTTCGCCGATTTCAATGCGCTTCTCTCTCCCTTGCACGAGTAGTTTGTCTGTTCTCATGATCGATGGACCCAATACACGACAGAGGAGCTCCAAAAATAAATAAATAAAATATTATTAAATTGGCAAAAAATGGTGGTTTCTCGGCTTTGGTAGTGAATGCGATTATGATGACGGAAGATTCTCTCGCCTCTGCAATGCATAAGCGCGTGACTAGATGCCGTCCACGTCTCGCTAGCCCTTCATCCGTTTCGTTTATTTTCTTTCTAATATCCCTTTTGCCCGTAGTCGATTTTCAAAATGACGGAAAAGCCTGAGAGATTACTACTTTATAGTTGTCAAATGACGATTATAACCCTCTCATCTCCGGAGTTCAGAAAGGCTGTCAGCTTGGTAAACTCAGATTTTATGTGGGCCCCCGTACTCTAGCAATTTCACACTATTTACCTTTAATTTTTAAAAACATTTTAAATAAAACATTTTCTAACATTAATATAATAAAATTTTGCTTAAAAAATTATTATTATTATTATTTTATTTTGAGAAATGATTAGGGGGTAGGGCGGGGTGTGGGTTTTGAAAACAATACCTTAATTCGGATAATAAAGCTAATCTCATTAAATGTTCACCTAATCTAAGCTACGTGAAAGTTGTCAATTTCTTCTTTGAGTAATTAATTGGCATTTGATTGCTATTTCAAATAAAGCGATGCCACGAAAATGGAATCTTTGCCAATTGAGTATGCGAAACCAACCCCCATTACGGTGGTAAAATCAGAAAAATTCATGCGGGTTCTCGCTAGGAGAGTGACGGTGATTCCCACCGATAACGTGGAATTTGGAAATACGGAACCCTTTTTTTCTTTTTTGTTGTTGGTGGGGTGGGGTTGTGTGTTAATGGCGTGGTTGATTGGTGCAGTCATAGGTAAGCTAGTGGAGAATGGGACAATTCAAGTCAGGCCCCGCCGTGTTGTTGTTCTATTCATTAGTGGTCTTGAAACAACGGATACAAGCAATTCGAGAGATTAATTGTATAAATATATAATTTAAAATTTAATATAAATTAGATTTTTATAACTCATTTAAGTCCGGTTATCTTTGATTCTGTTCATGATAATACAATTTTAAAAATATAAATTATTTGAATACAACGTGAGCAATCGTACAATACACTGGCTTTGGTTCTTGGTTGTTGGAGTAATTAATAAGCGAGAAATGAACGAAGAGGGAAGTCAAATATTGAAGGCTAATAAGACCAACTTGCATTGAATATGCTTTGGAGTTTTCCCTCGTACGTATTTATTGAAAATAAAGTAAATTAGGGTTGGATGAATGTAAACACTAATTAACAGCAATTGAAAGGGACTGAATTATTAGTACACATAATTTTCTCTTAAGCCTTTTCTTGCGTTGACGAAGACTGAATTGTAACCATGCGGTGCATAGCATTGGTCTTGCTTTCGTTGTACAACCTTTTGCATGGACCCATAAGCTCTCAATTAAAATTTAATTTCCTTTATGACCTCGTGTGAATTGACTCGGCTCGGCCTATGCGAACGAAACCAAAAGGTCTAGATCCAATGCAAATGGGTTACTAACCACCGGGGATGTTTGCCCATCATCACCCATGTCACGGCACGTGACGTGATGGGTACTTTTAAGTAATTTGATGGCGAATTCATGTGCCATTTCATTTAACTACTGGGAAAAAATTGACAAGGGTAATCATGTAAATTAGCCCCGTTTTGCAGGGCTTTTGAATTTTAACGGTCTATGTCCTGATGGTTACAATCACGAACCAGTTAATGGTGCACTCGACTGTGGCATTTGCCAACTAGGTTACAATTCTTTCTCGATCTAAATCATTTACATCTTCTGACAACACTCCCCGGTAGGGTTGACCGTGAATCCTGACATGTGACTGTAATTATCTTTTAATGTTATATATTACTGTAAATTTTTAATTTAATATTAAAATTTAATAAGAATTATATTTTAAAAATCGTTTAAAATTTGTAGACAATCTTTAACAGTCAGAAAATTTTATTTCCCAAGATAATTAATTGAGCAAAGAGATAAACTTGTACGATAAAACAATGTAAGGTCATATTATAATGACTGTGATTGTTCAAGTTTAGACTTCACTGTTCCAACTATTATATCGTCATCATATGATCATGTGACTAATATGATTCTTAAGAACAAACCCAGTTGAGATCGCTAAGTAATTAACTCGAATCGAACATCTGTTGTGGTAATAATGGACAAAAATAATTGCGGCTCTTTGTGTGGAGTCTGACAGAAGAATTGCAGTATTAACAGTTGAAATCATTGGCTTTAAAATCATAACTATTCGTCCACATAAATTAATGAACATGATTGGTTAATAATCAATAATGCAAAGGTATGAAACTTTCGCTCGACATTGATAATGGACAAAAGCTGTCCGCAATACACAAAGATTTGTCATACATCGTACATAAATGCATAATCTGCGTGCCAACAATTGTGGTGGATTCAACATAGTTGAGACGGCCCGAAAGAGCAATCACTGTGGATGTTTGTATCGGTTCGCGAAAGGTTGAAGCGGGCACAGTGCGGAAAAATTTGGAAAGGATTCTCGCTAGCCCAGATGTCCAATGAAGCTGAAGAAGGCGGGAATGCGAGAGTCAAAAACACAATCAATAATTTGCTTACTTTTAAGAACATTTGCCTTGTGCAGTTGATTCCACTTGGTTTGGTCCCTTGTTGGGTTTCAACATTTTTTGTTCGTTTTCCTTGGCTGTTTGCAAAAAAAGCCGGATTACGTAACATGTCTGATACCGGAAAGAGAATAATATACGTCCGAAATGAAGAGTGACAGCCCTGAATTTAAGAACTCGAAGGCTTTATTTGATATAACAACACTGACTTTGTATTGTTGAATTTTGAGCGCCTTTGTTTCCCGGGCGGTCATTTAGACATGGGAAGCGTGAAAAGAACGAGAGAGGCCCATGTGCCCCCAACCTGTTTGTCGAATTGTCCCAACCAATATTTAAACGCGTAGATCTATTGGTTCACTGAATGCTATATTAATGTTTAGCATTTCCCTGTTGTAGCAAAACTTTTTAATTTCACGCGACACATGGAATCTGATCAGGAAAGTCAAAAATTTCACCCGGTAGCTACAAAAATGATTCGTGCATGAATCCAAAGGCCAAATCCTTCTCAGTAAATGTATGTTATCTTTTGGGAACATGCCAAGCATGCCAACGCGGAAATTCAAGTGTTGTTTCTATTTTTTAAAGGTACATTCGGTTGATCAAGCGAAGCTAAATAGTGGCATTGTGAAATGGGAACCTCACTGGTGATTTGATTTGATTTAATTTGATTAGATAACCTTATATCAAAGCATGGGGACCCATATCAATAAAGGAAGCCATCTTAATCCAAAAGATTTAATAATGGCAAGTCGTTTTCAATCCGAAGTAGTATAGCCACAAAAATGCAATAAACTAATCAGATTTGCAATCCATTTTTCTTTACTTTAACGCCATACAATCCACAGAAATAAAGGCAATATTTATTATTAGCACAAACCAAACAATAAAGCTTTTATGACACTAATCTACTACTACAGAGTGAGTAAGATATTTCAGCTGTCGCGCAAATTTATCAGGAATAATATAGCAAGGGAGAACAGCTTACAAATCGGCCAGACCTGCGATTGATATCTGAGTACAGAAAAAGCTGAAAATAAGTTGATTCTAATATACCCGGAGACTAAAAGTGCTTCTAGACAAGTTGCATGTGCTTACTGTTGTTGGAGATTGATAACAACGTAACGCGGCTTAAGAGCAGCGGCAGGTGGAATCCCTGCCACAGAATTCGTTAGGCACACCATTGTGGAAAGTCAGCGAGACTAATCTGCCTTTGCCTTTCTGTCCACTGAGAAGCTCAGTAACTCTCCGGCGTCCCACCATGGCGTGGAAATGAATTGCCCTTGCTCTAGAAATGTGGAAAATTAAAAGTTAGGTCTCATCAAGTATGTATCACGTGTTTCAAAGAATTTATTTAGTCGAGGCAAGGGCCACTTCTCGTATGGAGATACGGACATGGTCGAAGTGGACTGTGAACAGTGAAGCACGCCACCTGAAAACAAACCAGAGGCAAAAAAACAAGGGCCATGCTCTTAACACAAAAAAGAAAAAGATAATCCCCCCATTATTTTATCGCACGTGATGCACGTTACATCGCCGTTACTAAATTGCTTCGCCACCAACCAAAAAAGCCTGTGCAGTACTTGCTTCGGCGCCGACCAAAATGGCCACTATGTGTATATCTGCGAACCCAATAAAACAAAGTTAAGCTTGTGAATCACATAGAATTGAACGTCAAACGATGCTTTGTTTAGTAATTTAGTATTCCGTGTTCACAACTTAGCATTTAAGACAACTTTAGAATGCCGTATTTGTGAAAGCTATAAAGCATCCAATTGAAAAATACGACAAACAGAAAAGGCAGCTAAAATGATATTTTGTTAGTGACTTTTTGAAGTTATTTGGTATTTTTATTGTATTTAATGGGTAACATTTACCACGAATTTAGAAATAAAATTTTAAAAATAAATTAATTAATAAAATAATAAATATTTAATAATATATATTTTTATATTTTTACTAATGAAAGTTTTGTTGATAAATTAAAGCGATTTTTAAAAAAAAATTATTATTTTAAATAAGTATTTATAAATACGTATATTTACGTGCGTGTGTATATATGTATTTGTAAAGTGTCTATATTTTGTCAACTAAAATTTTTTATCAATAAATTAAAATAATGTTTAAAAGAGTTTTATTAATTGTTTTAAATATATTATTATTTACATGGTTGAACAAGAATAATCATGCAATTATAAGACTTTGAGGTCAATTTGATCAATCGTATTATATATTTTTTTATTAATTGTATCTTACTATTTTCTATTAACAAAAGCGTGATAATAATCATTGTATTGACGGGTTTTTTTTTGAAACAAGCTACAAATGTATAGAATTGTAAACCATGCTTATTGAAAAACATGCATGTCTCCACACATAATGAGACAATCGAGTACATCCAAGCCAAACAAGTGCATTCAAATGCCACTGAAAAACGAGTGAACGCTGTGCAACACACGAGTCAATACTGTCAATGAACATAAGCTGCCCAATTTGATCAAAATGTACCGAAAAATGCACTCATGACAATGCACAAAGGGATAATCTATCACCATCAAGTTTACTTTGTCCATGTGACAACTTCCAGATAATCTTAAACTCTTATGCCAAAGTCAAGGAATAATAGATGGTGATTAAGACAGAAGTGTAAGCCAAACGAGTTAAACTGATTCACTGTTGAAGCGAGAAGATTCATGGCCTTGATCGTGTCAGTGCTGCGCTGTCTCCACCTACAGTATATGTTCATGCATCTCTCTTGTCTTTTGTTTGCATCTTCGAAGGTCGAGGATATCATAGACTGAATTCTATCGGACCTCGACGAGTGTACATGCAATCATACCCTAAATTGCGATGTGAATTTGCAGGATACAACCCATCAACTAAATTCTATTGTAGTAGTCGTTTTTCAACATGGTGGATTTGCGAATTTGGACATCAGTCAAGAGAGTACTGTTAATGTCATGATGGTAACACAACTGTAAAGTGAATTGCCAAAAGGAAACAAAGGAATCGTGTACAATACCGGGGTATTACTGCTGTAAACTGAGAAGCAGACAATGCATCAAAATAAAGGTTACGACTCAAAAGCAAGGAAGGCGATGGAGTTGATCGATTGGAGGTGAAAAGAAGTGAATACATGCTCAGCTTATCGTGTCTCTACATACATGCCAGCCATGCGTGCAACATTGGACGACAAAGATTGTGTATGCGGATGTAGTGAGAAATAACATGAGATGAAACCAACATCACTTCAAGGTCCTTTCTGTCTGTGCAGCCGTAATTCTGTTCAAAGAATCTTTTTGCTTGCTTATGAAATTGATCTTCCTGACTCCGATTCTATGTATTTGGGAACGATTGCATATCGATGTTTAGTGAATTCACAAGAACCTTCATCTCTTCTTTTTCCACACTAGCTGTGGCTTTGAACTCCTAACATGGTTGAACAACTGACAGTACCGTAACATTCCTGCCATGGAGAGGGTCGAGAAATATAGAAGTGTCTAATACAAATTTGGAGGTCCAATCTGCAAGAATGAGGTCTGTGCAAATTTAACGACTGAGCGAGACCGAGTTCATATAAAAATAATGAGATTTGATATGATTTGTAACGAAGTCAGATTGAATACAAATTTTAAAAATATAAATTAAATAATATATATATAAATATTTTTTAAAAATTTGTGATGAACTTTTATTTTTACTGTTGATATTCGGACCGGGCCGTTTGACCCATTTCACACCTCTAGAGTTTAGTAACTAAGTTGCATTATGGCTGGAGTCCTCTCATTCCCATGGCCCATTAAGCCCAAATCAAAAGTTTGTTTATGTAGTAGGAGCTTCG
This sequence comes from Xylocarpus granatum, assembly GCA_019650275.1. Classification (NCBI taxonomy): domain Eukaryota; kingdom Viridiplantae; phylum Streptophyta; class Magnoliopsida; order Sapindales; family Meliaceae; genus Xylocarpus; species Xylocarpus granatum. The sequence continues at coordinate 89,847 of BNST01002469.1, read as the reverse complement.
GGTTCGGGGTCTTACATGATATGGACCTTGGAGAAATACCCTCGATCCAGCAGAGATGGATTGAATAGGCTGGCGTGGCGAATGTCTTGTAGTATCATTTTAGGCACACCAGACCATCAGTGAGCTGGGACACCGTGCTTTGACAATGACAAGGTTGGATAATGCTCGGCTAACCTAACCAATTAAAAACAGACATGACGTCGTTGACAGCACCGTCAAATAACTCTCTTGGCTTCCGTTCCTGCAAACCACACAAAACAGAAAACAGTGAAACCTCAGATGCAACATTTTTTTCTTGGTCCTGATTGATTGTCAAGAGTACAACGCCCACCACTTGCTGACGCATTTCCAACCATCGGTCTCTTGTCGTAAACACAAGGAAGCCCGCCAAAGTGATCAACTGCCACCGAGACCACGTTAGACTCGCGATATTGTCCAATAAAGTTCGAGACTTGCTAACCCGTTCGAATCAAGAATTCAACAAAGGAAGGTATTATTTTTCGTAAATGTATAATTTATAATTATTTTCATAATCTCAATCAATGCAAGCGCGTACCTAACTAAAGAAACCCCACCTACTCTTCGATGGACTCAACACCACGTAAACACTTCCGAACCCCACCACGTGACAGCCCCAATCAGCGAGTTTTGTTTACGCGTTCAATCAGGCGAGTACGATACGGTACCGAAAGTGCTTTCTATTTGTACACAGACGACGGCATGCTCATGGTCGACGCTGCAGGCACACGCACGCAACTAGGCGCAGTTGAGACCTCACTTTCAGTTCTCAACACCTGTCACCAAAATTTCTTGTGGCGGATGCAAATTGTCAGTGCCTGGTAATCGTCGGAAATCCGTCCGAACGATCGCCTGAAAGTCCGAAATATTCAAGTCAGAGATACAAACATATATATATATATATATATATTCAAAAAAGCACATTAGCTGCTTCTTGTAAAATATTTATTGGCCGCCTAGGGTTTGGCTTCATTGATGGCTTCGGAGGATGTGAAGACGACTGAATCCGCGGTTTCGACGATCGTTAATCTGGCCGAAGAGGCGAAGCTTACAAGAGAAGGCGTTAAGGCCCCAAGCTATGCTTTTCTCAGTATATGCAAGTCTCTCGTTGCTGGAGGAGTCGCTGGCGGAGTGTGAGTATCTCTCGCATTTTTTATTATTTACAAATTTATTTTGTAGTTTTTATGCAGTAAGAATAACGTTACTTTTAATCTTAGCGAAAATGAATGAAAAGTTGCATTACTGTAGTTGTAAATGACTAATTTCGAAGTAGGAGAACAAAATAATAAGGCTGAATTTGTTTCTGCTGTTGGGTAAGGAAAGAGCATATAGAGTATTTGGCACTAAAATTAGAATCAATCTAAAAGGAATGTTCTTTTGTATCAGTGAGCAGTGGCAGTGGAGCTGGGAATATGACTTTAAGGGGATCAGTTAGTTAATAACATAATGTTTAAAAATTGAAATGAAATTGATTTCCTTCAGATTTTTGGTCTCTTTCTTCGACTTAGTTTTTTTGGTTGTCACATGTATGAAAAATTGGGAAAAAAAATTTTAAACAACTAAATAATATACAAAAGACATGAGTAGCTGAAAATAAAAAGTGCCATCGCTTTTGGAAGTTAAAAATAAAGGGAAGGAAGTAGAGATTAGCTAGAATGTATTAATTAGTCTTACAACCATCTACCCTAAACTTGAAAATTGAAAACTCCCAACACAAAATTTTAGTACCTGAAATGTATGATCTAAGCTTTAGGCGTTTGGTTGCATGTTTGTTTTTATTTTCATTGAAAAATTTGGGAAAAAACCTGATAATTTATGAGGTAAAATTCTAAATTTTCTTCCCATTTTAAACGATACAATTGCATGATTGTGTAATTGGAAATAGTTATTCCGAATACTCAATCCTATGAATTGATGTTTGTTTTGTATATCAGTTTGCTTTTGAAATATGATATAGAAACATTTAACCATAGTTGAAGAAACCAAATGTGACATATTTTCAAATTATTCCATCTAAATTAAAAATCATTTGTTTCCTACAATTACATAATCCATAAGAATAACATATTAAGAAACATGTTATTTGAAAGAAGGGAAAGTTGGTAGTCAATTCTTTGAAGAAAATTTGCCCCTTTTCACAGACTTCAAGCTTTTTGGCTTATCTTCACTGATCATGCAACTTTGAATCTGAAATTTGAACTTGAGAGGACAATGCATTGCTGCTCTTAGCTGACAGATTTAATGATTATTAATCCCACAATGAAAGTTTCATTTCGAGAGCGGATGCTAACTCCAAGACAAAAACACTTGTCTTAAAATTGCTTTAGCATTAGCAGTGAGTGGTGTAATTACACTGTGCATCCTTTTAGATTTCTTGGTTCTATAGAATTTCTTGTATATTCACTGGCCTGATTGCTGCTTATTGCAGATCTCGCACGGCTGTTGCTCCGTTGGAACGAATGAAAATATTACTCCAGGTTGGTTCTGCAAATTTTTATTCTACTGGCATCATGCCATCGGTCACTCTTGTATTTGAGCATGCATGGTTACACTGATAGAGACATTCATATCATATGTGCTTTGTATACCATAATATGCAGGTGCAAAATCCCCATAATATTAAATACAATGGAACAATTCAAGGCTTGAAATATGTACGGAGAACTGAGGGATTTCGTGGACTGTTCAAAGGCAATGGTACTAATTGTGCTCGTATTGTTCCGAACTCAGCTGTCAAGTTCTTCAGCTATGAGCAAGCTTCTAAGTACGATGCCTCATAAACTCAGTGTTGCTTGGATTCAGTTAATAACTCTTAGATTAATCTCATAATGTTTTCTGAATTGTTGACACATTTTTACTTTGGCCAAACTTGGGTGGTGGGTTAGTCATTTTGTTGACCTTGTATTTTTTGGAAACTGTATACAACTATATATGGAAACCTAACTTGCTTGTAGTCTATTCGTATTGCTAAGATTGCATTAATCCGGTGGAGGCAATGAAGAAATGGTTTGGTCATTCCAGCTGAGGTCTACATTCTGTACTTGGACAATCCAGCTGACGTAATTATCTATACTTTGATGATTCTTGCTGAGTACATTCTGTACTTGGTATGATTCTTCTAGCATGAGGGATAACAGGAATCATTTAAAACCAAATGCTGAAGCATACAGACATGTGCACTTAAGCTGCTTTAAATTCCTTATAATCAATGCTGTGATGCACAAGAAAAGACGCTAGTACTCAATAATGCTGCCTGCTATGTCGTTTGAGGGAGGAAAAATTTTGTCCTCCAATTCTCTTGCCACAGTTATTTTAGTTCTATAATTAGATGCAAAATTTTCAAGAAAGGTTTTACATGAACATGACCACTGTTTTGAATTCTCTTGCTGATTGGTCTTTGCTATTCTTCAACAGGGGAATACTGCAGCTCTATCAACAGCAAACTGGGAATGGTATGTCAATGTTTCCTGTCATTTTCGACTTTCTGATGTTTGGAACAATTGCATTCCTTTTGTTTCCTTGCTAAGTGTCCATAGTTATACTCTTATTGAATGATTATGTCACTAAGGTGCCATGATGAACAAAATGTTGAACATGTTCGCTTCTTGTTCTTTTTTTTTCCTTCCTTCCTTTTTAGTTTTTGGGAGGGGTTTGGTCGGTGGGTGGGTGTGGATTGCTGGTTTGATTAGTCCTCTTTCAGTTACTAATGATTATCATCAATGGTGAATGTTTGGTACTCATTCTTATCCCTGCAAACAGGTACACACACACACACACGCACACACGCATCTTCCATAATTTTTATGGTTGTTTATTTGACAGTTTAATGAAGAATGGTGCCTAGTTTATCATGTGATGCAGATCACTTTAACGAAAGATGTCTAATATGTATTGTGAACATCATGCTATATTCCAAGGGTTAAGTTTTCATCATACTAGTCCTTGTGTTCCTGATTCATATTATGCCAATTATATAGTAGTTGCATGATATGGAGTCCTTATGCGTCTGATTAAATTGGTATAGACATTCATAACATTTTATTGTGTGATAATATTCACATTCTACCAACTTTTCTTGATGTGTAGGCATAGATGGCACTTCTATAAGGGTCATCTGAGTTTCCGTTTTCTTTTTATTTTCTGCAGAAGATGCTGAACTCACTCCTCTTTTACGCCTTGGAGCTGGAGCCTGTGCTGGAATAATTGCCATGTCTGCCACTTACCCTATGGATATGGTACGAGGAAGGCTAACTGTACAGGTACCTCCTCTTTAACTCCATCTATCAACATTTTTCAATTTATATTTTTAAATCATTAATTTGACCTTGTTTGAAAATTTTGCAATTGTTAAAGATAGTTCTGCAATTGCTTTTGGGAAACTAAATTTTTGTGCAGCGAAGTCCCCCTCTCTCCCATGTGTTAGTGCTTTATGGCATACTGAGTTATTTTCCTTTTCATTTGTCCATCTTTGCAGACAGACAAGTCTCCATATCAGTACAGGGGAATTTTTCATGCTCTGTCAACTGTGCTGCGGGAAGAAGGTCCACGGGCTTTGTACAAGGGCTGGCTTCCTTCAGTTATTGGAGTTGTAAGTTCTGGTTTTGCTAATTTTTGTGGCATATCTAAGGATGTCGCTTCCCATTAAAAAAAAGAGTATCTTAGCATGATGGTTGTTTATAGCTATCAGAATAATCATTAAATATAAGCAAATTGTATTAGTGGTTTACTTTTTTAGAAATAGGAATAGATATGGTGTCACCCTTTTCAAAATGGACCAAGTTTGAGAAGATGCGAGGTTTCTTTTTTCTTGTGCAAATGCTGCCTGGTCCGTCTGTTCTAAACAATTAACTAAACTTAGACTTGCAAAAAACATGTGATAAAACAATAGATTAGTGTCTTGGAGTACGTATTTTTATAGAAAAGAAGGAGACAGAGGGAATTGTCAAACTATCCTAATTATATTCTGACTCTATTTATATTATTTCTTAACTCTCATGTAAGTTTGTTCTGGGATGGAACTTGAACATAATTTAGTTTGGATCACCCAGTCAGTCTTTATCAGAAACAAAGTTCAAGAATTTGGAGTTGGGGGACAAGTTATGTGGTTATAGAGTTACAACATTTGCCCTGCTTTCCCTAGATGCTGTATCAAGGTCCTGATTGTTATGTAATTGCTTTTATTTGCTGTATTTTGGCCTTATCCTGTCATTTTTTGTTTGCAGATTCCATATGTGGGCCTTAACTTTGCCGTTTATGAATCTCTAAAGGATTGGTTAATCAAATCTAAGCCTTTTGGACTAGTTCAAGATTCTGAGTTGAGTGTGACGACAAGACTTGCATGTGGAGCTGCTGCGGGAACAGTTGGTCAAACTATTGCTTACCCGCTTGATGTCATTCGCCGAAGAATGCAGATGGTGGGATGGAAGGAAGCTTCTACTGTTGTCACTGGTGATGGCAAAAGCAAGGCTCATGAATATAATGGCATGATCGATGCATTCCGGAAAACAGTTAGGCATGAGGGGTTTGGAGCATTATACAAGGGTTTGGTTCCAAATTCCGTGAAGGTTAGTCTGATTATTTTCCTTGTGGTACATTCTTAAATAAAGATAGGGACAACTTTAAGTCTACTAATAAACAAAGATGACCATGAGTTCCGATCGGCAGATAGCGATTTTTGTCATTTCTATCGTGTCATTTTTAGGAATGGATCATGAGGTAAACATTCCCACCCAAATTGCTTGCGTCCCTGCAACTGTTGGTGACTTGCAAGCTTATCATTGTACGCTATGCATTCTGCTTGAGAGAATGGGTTGGTTGTGGGGTTTTGTACTATCATTTTTCACCTTTTTTTTGGAGGGGGAAAAGGGGGGGAGAGGAAAGGAAATATGTGAAAGTGTTTGAATACTCATTGAATATTCACATTTTATGTGGCTAAACCACTATGCCTAATGAGGCTTGGGGAATTTAACATATAAAGAGTATCTAGACTTTTGGTGGAATATTAAGTACAATAAATATGCATTCTGTGTAGTTTGCCTTCCAACTTTGGAAGGACTCAATAGTTTATTACTCCTGCATTGGCAGATGTTTCAGACTGTTGAGGTGACTACAAAATATCTGCCCATCCTATCAGCTCTTAGCATGACCATCATAGATAAAAAAGCTTACTTGGGAAAGTCATGTAACCAAGTGCCTTTATTGCCGCTGTTTGTCAGTCAGAATTCATGAGGATTTTGTGATAAAATTGAAAGTTATTTAAATTGTTCTGATAAGCAAAGCTGGCAGCTAATGCTCATTTTTTTCCTTGTGGAGATGTACAAGCTAGTTTTATTTTTGTTGAATTTAGAAGCTTGATTTAATGAACTTGTTTTCATGTTGGTACTTTATTATTGTGTCCAGGTTGTTCCATCCATAGCACTTGCATTTGTGACATATGAAGTGGCTAAGGACATTTTAGGAGTTGAGATAAGAATATCAGACTGAAGTACAGGGAATTCTGATATTGGTTGGACCAAGTGTGCTATTTTTGTAGGCAAGGGGATAGAGAGAAGGTAAAGTAGGTATTGTTGTCTTTTGTCTTTCTAGGGTGAGTCTAGATATCACGGCGTTTGACCGTGTTAATGAATTGTTTTCCTATCTCTATTTCCTGGTGAATAATTCTGTACCTTTCATCTTCCTATTCATATGCTTTGTCAATAAGTCATGCAGAAGGAGCAATGCGGCAAATGCATTTGCCTGCCTTTCTATAAGAGTTGAGAAAGCAATTTCTGAGACCTGCTTCAGTGACTGGTCATTCATTGGTCTCTCTCAGGCACTTGCAACTTCTTGTTCTATGAATGTCATTTAAACTATTGGCTGCTGTGAATGAGTTGTGCAGGTGTCTGATTGCATTTGATTTTTGTGCTTGGACAGTAGTAGATCTTATCACTAAATATTGACACATGCCAATGCTTGAGAACATGTAGTGTGATGATTAGTTGCTTACCTTGGCTCAAATTTGATTTGGGATGCAAATTGTTTTTGAAAGTATTACTTCGATGTTCAAGGATCTCCTTTTCTCTCTGTGCCGTAGTAATTGGTTATTTTGTCCACTTCCGGAATTAAATTGCTTCAGCTGTATTTTTCCATGTCTGGCTTTCAGAAAATGAAGGCAGAAATACTTATAACTGCATGCTATTTTGTGCTTAAGGCAAGTATTATAGGCCGACATATCTTAGCCAGCTTAGTTTGGTAGTCAGCCTACCTATTGTTTGTTCTTCACGGCCATCTCTTTGTCGACCCTGCTTATTTTTCTTCTTCACGTTCTTCGATGCCTGTAGGCAATACTGTTCACCGTACATTATAAACTTTATACTAACATTGAAGTTGTGATCTTCATGATCATATGCCTAGTCAATGTTGATAAAGTTGCTCGAGTGAAAACCTAGATCCCCACTTTTGCCGGGTGGTCCGAGACGCAGAGATAAATTTTGGTTTTACCGACTAAATGCAGTGAATAACTGCCATCGTCACCGTTGTGTTTTGCTGCATCCTCCAGAACCGATTCTATTTCATGCTCTGCCATGTTTGTATGAACAGGGGTGGCAGTTTATGGGAATCATTTCAAGGGCCGATAACACAAGAAGTTGTAGTTCGCCTAGCAAAGGTAGGTTGTTGCGAATTCAACGTTCTTAAATTAAGCTGCACCCGTAACCAAATGTATCTGCAAGCACCATGTGGGACTGACGTGGCTCGTTTAAGGCCGCGAAACGTAAGTAGGCAATGAGAGTACATGTATATGCCACTAATCTTGGACTAAATTACAAAAACAGGCACCAAACACAACGACAGCATTTCTTTCGTTGGATGAAAACCTGCTGACGTGCTACTTTGTCCACCAATCATTTTACAAAATATCTAATGACAACGGCTAAGATTGGCAATGCCTTCACCCCACATGCGAATTGCTCGGGGTCGAGGTGGTGTCCCAAAGACGTAGGACGTCTGGTCCCACAGACTAATTGGGAAGCTTGGTGGGCCCCATTTCTCAGATCCATCTCCAATTTGCGGTAATCAACTGACAAAACATATCCAATCATGTCATCATTTTGCTTGCATGGGCTCCACGTGTCAGCACGCTTTGTCGTAGATCAAATAATTACGATAGTGGGGTTTGCATGACAACATATCTGTTGGCCGTCACCGTAATTTGCTAGCCACCCACTAACGGACAGCCGCCTTTACACCCAACGGCAAGTTCCGTAGATAATACGCAAAGCCAGTGTCCATTTTGATTTCAGGAAAGAACAAAATTTCATAATTTCATGCGGCACGGCTAGGAGCAAAATTTTGGCTGCACATCTTCAGCAGACCCGGTGGCATGAGGATGCTCCGAGTGTGAGCGAAACAAAGCCATCCCTGACCAAAAAGTTTATAATTTAAGAATAAAAAAATAAATATCAAAATTATGCTGACCAAGCAAACTGAGAATATAACAACTAGAAAGAAAGAGAAAAATATCTACAGTCATTGATTGGATGCCTTTCACAGCTACGATACTGTTCGGTACAGTGAGAAGATTTTCCGTTTCTGGCAGGTTTGTGGCCTCTGCATTTTTCCTCTTTGAATCTTGCTGTCCAGTGTCATTGGAGTTGCCATTGTTCCGATATTCGAACTCTCTGCTGCTTCGTTTTAACGGCAAGGCTTTGAATTTGTATGGTGTTTATTTGATGATCGACTTTCTGCTCCGTTGTAGTATGTAGTTTGTTTGTTTTTTTTGTTATTATTTTTTCTGGTTCTTAGATGTTCAAATTTAAGTGGAATGCTTATGCTCATTGGTTAAATTTTCTGTTACTTAATTTGATAATTGAAAGAGTGCAACATGAGTTAGCATTCCTTGTGGATTGTAAAATTTTAGGGAATATTGGATTGGTATATATTGTTTACTTTGAGATTTATTCCTGTTTCTTTTGCTTTTCCGCTTAGTGTGTGTGTCAATTGAAGTAGATGGGGTGCTTTCGTATCTACAAGCTACATGATTAAATTGATTTTCTAGTTTGTTCATGATGTATTTATTTCCTTGTATACTTTTAAATTTGTCAGCTCCTCAATCGTTGATTCTTGGAATTTTGCTTCAAGTATATCGTGTTAGAAGCTTCAATTAAACGGGCTTGTTGAATGAGTTTTATTTGGAAGACATGGAACGAATAGGAGAGGAATCTGTTACAAATGGCATAATTGGGAATACAGAACTGAAAAGAAAAGAGTGCAATATTGCCTTAAAACCAGAGGGTCACAACATTTTGGAATCGCCAATAATTTTTGAACCTCTAAGGACTGATTGGCCAAAGAGATCGCTCCAAAATTGTACAGATACATTAGAGGCTAAGGATTTAAATAGATGTGTAACTTCAATGGCTTGTTCTGAACCTCCCTGTACAAGCCCTTCTTCTATGAAAAACACTGGTGTAGTGGTTGAAGAGTTAACGGTGGGGAAATTTAGGACAATGAATTCAGCTTTAGTTAGCAGCCCAAGTAGTTCAAGGCAGGACCAGTGGCAACATCTACATCAGTTGGCATGTGGGTCTGGATATAGGACTTTCCTTGGAGATTCTATGTCCCAAGACAAGGATAGGGTAATGTCGAGAGTCAGAGAGCAGTATATGAAGATGGCCTTTGATGTCAAAAGTCCTAATTTTTTGTCAAGAAAGCCAATTGATCAAGGACCAGAGGAAATTTCTCCATATATTAGGGCTAGGGACAACATGATCATCTCAAGTAACACAATGCCAGTAGTGAGTACCCAATTGAAAACCTCATCCGCTTCTGGCTTTTCTCAGTTATTTGTAAAGAAAACTTCGAAGGGAAAGGGGGTTATTACCCAAAGCAGAGAAGCTCGAAAGGAATTTGGCAGTGCAGTCGCAGGCCAGAATGATGAAAAGCTTGGTTTTGTAACTAAGGTTGCTTCAGATTCACTGTTCAAATCAAGTGCCAACAATGGCCTGCTTTTGTCACATAGGATTAACAGGCCTGGTCCTGAGTCTTTTGGTGGTGGGATCTGCTTAAGAGAGTGGCTGAAACCTGGGTATCGAAAAAGAGAGAAAGCTGAAAGCATGCATATATTTGGGCAGATTGTGGAGTTGGTGGATTCTGCACAATCTGATGGTCTTGCTCTGCGAGACTTACAACCGTCCTATTTATATTTATGGCCATTGAATAGGATTATATACACTGGATTGTTTGTTAAGAGAGAATCAGAATCGGCTGTAAATCAGGATTTAAATAAGAAGAGGCGTCTGGAACAACACATGCATGCTCGTTTTGGTGTAGGTGCAAAGCAGATAAAGCTCAGCGCTGACATGAAACCTCAGTATATTGCCAGTTGCAGCACTAGGATTATGAAGCCAAATGATATTGATTTTTATGCAAATCGTCCAGAGGATTGTGGATATTTGGAGCATCATTCCAGCTACCAGAGTACATCCACTACAACGGAGCCGAACTCTTTTTCTGCAGCTGCTGTACTGGAAGAGAAGTGGTATAGCAGTCCAGAGGAGCTCAATGATTCAAGTTGCTATTTTTCATCAAACATCTATGGTCTTGGGGTTCTTCTTTTTGAGGTGAGAAGATAATTTTTGCCGAGTAGTTTTCTGTTATTTGTGATTTACTCTGTGGGGGCTTGTTTCTTGATATGTTATCTTTCCATTTACTAGATTTGAAGCAACGTAATTTAGATTTAGACTTGTTTTGCATAGTATGAAGAATTATAAACATTAAATCTCTTAACTCACAAAAACTTCAATCGCATATTATATAAATCAGTTACAATGTGAAATGATACAGCAAAGAAAAATCAGATTGAGTTTCTGTCTGTAATGTGATTGCATTTTAAACATGTGGTTTTGTCTCATTTTCTTTTTATAGAGCTTTATTCAAAACTATTTTGGTTTAGAAACAAATCCTGTTGTGTCCAAAATGCTGTCTCAGTGTGGAGTTAAACCTTCATTTAAACCGTGCATCACTGCTTCTTCATTGAGAGCTGAATTGAATATATAGAAGTGCATGAACATATATAATACAAACAATTGGCAAATTCTGAGTTTTCTTATCTTGGTATGTGGGAAGAATTGAATTCAGAGACTGGCTTTGGGAAAGATCTTGAATTACAGTTGCTGCTGTAATGTTTATTACTGAAAACTAATTTCTTTTATTGTGGAGTTATTTTTCTTCAGCTTCTACTTGTTCCTTGTTTTCTGATTTTAGCAAGCTTCCTATATAAATCTCTCAAAATGCAACTGAAATTTATTGCTACCACTGGGTAAGCATTAACCTTCAATCACTCAGTTCATAGTTTGATTGATAATTCTTTTCCAAGACACTCAGTTTTTTTTATGCTTTGACTTTTTGGAGTTGTATCCTAGGGGATCAGCTCGCAAGCTTGTATTTCAAACTAATGTGGAACTTTTCTATCAGTTGCTGTGCGATTGTGAATCATCAGAGGTGCATTCTGCTGTGATGTCGAAGTTGCGCCATCGGATTCTCCCATCAGATTTTCTTTCTGCAAATGCCAAGGAAGCTGGCTTCTGTCTTTGGCTTCTTCACCCTGAACCTTCATCTCGTCCTACAACTAGGTACACCGTGTCCGGCTTTTTCATTTTTCTTCTACCTCTTATCATGTGGGACCACCAGCAATTAGTGATGAAAATTTTGGCAAACTTTATTCCTTATGTGCTATGGTTGCAGATTTTGATATGCAACTATTGTGAGCTTTATACAGTCTATTTCACATGCTTAATCATTTTTCTCAAGCGCTCTATTATTTGCTGGCTTGTCTTGCTTGATTTCCTAAAATGTTGGCCATATTAGAAGTGCAATTGCTTAACTTCATGGATTATAACATGTCGATGGATAATTGTTTGAAGGTAGATTCTATTTGTTTTTATTGCTGAAATATGTTAACTTGTGACACATTCCAAAGTATTTATTTTATTTATTGTTGGCCTACAACAGGGAAATTCTTCAATCAGAATTAATCTGCAAGTCAGAAGAGGTGCAATCTGGACATAATTTATCAATATCTACTGATGATGATGAAGCTGATTCTGAGATATTACTTCATTTTCTAGATTCACTGAGAGAACAAAAGCAGAAGCATGCCTCAAAATTAGTTGAAAATATTAGGTGTTTAGAAGAAGATATTAAGGAGGTTGAGGAAAGATATTTCCGAAGGACATCCTCAGTTTTTACTCAGACACACAATGAATATCTTAATGCCAGTAAACAGAGTTTACATTTTGGGGGTTCTGTGACTTCTCCTTCTCAGTCATTTTCCATGCCAAATATTAATGAGGAAAGATTGATGAGAAATATCAGTCAGCTAGAGAATGCCTACTTCTCTATTAGATCCCAAATCCGGCTTACACAAACTTCTGCTACAGGGCATTCTGATAAATATCAGTCAGCTAGATACAGGTGGCCTGAGGTACAAAATCAGAATGAGGAGTCAAACAGCAATCAGAAATCCGTGGATCACCTTGGAACCTTTTTTGAAGGTTTTTGCAAGTTCACCCGATATAGTAGGTTTGAAGTGTGTGGAACATTAGGAAATGGAGATCTTCTGAATTCTGCTAATGTGATATGTTCTTTAAGCTTTGACCGTGATGAGGAGTACATTGCTGCAGCTGGGGTGTCGAAGAGAATTAAGATTTTTGAGTTCAATTCACTTATGAACGACTCTATTGCTATTCATTATCCAGCTGTTGAGATGTCAAACAAGTCTAAGCTTAGTTGTGTTTGCTGGAACAATTACATTAAGAACTATTTGGCTTCAACCGACTATGATGGTGTAGTTCAGGTGCATTTTCCATCCTGGTCAAATTTGCATATTTAGTGATGTTGTTGTATCATTGTGCATGCTAAGAAATTCATCATTTGGTGGGGTTTGTCTTGCTGCAATTGTTATGGCATTGATGAATTTTACATCTGTTACATTGGAGAAAATCTGTGGTATTATTATTACTATTAGTGTCTCAAGTACGGTGCATAGGATGAAAATTTAGTAACATTTTACGCATTGATGGATTTTATAATTATAATGTACTCACTGGTAATCATTGTGCTTATTAATATTTACTCGTAATTATTATGCTTAATTGTTGATATTAGTATTGTAGACAAACGAAGTAGTCATTGGGTTTTCTTGTTTTGCATTGATAATTAATGTACTTGCTAATGATATTTCAATGTGGGTGGATTCTAGATATGGGATGCTGGCACTGGTCAAGGATTTTCTCGATACACAGAGCACCTGAAACGGGCATGGTCTATTGACTTTTCTCAGACGGACCCGACCAAGTTTGCAAGTGGAAGTGACGATTGTTCTGTGAAACTGTGGAGCATTAATGAGGCATGCTTTCTCTTTTATCATTTGATTTTTGGCCTAATGTTTCAAGATATTATTGTTTTACAAACCATGAGAACAAATGTGGGGTTTGATCATTTTTTTGGTGTTGTGTTTGGAAGTCTTAAACAATGTTATTACCTATAATAGTAGGCCCGGACTTCCATTGGTGCAAGGAAGGAGAGTTTCATTTGGCCCAATTGATCAACTAGATCATCAATTTATTTATTTGTTATGTTACCAAAATGTTTTTCCTAGCAACTGTTAATCATGGGTGTCAAACTTTGCTTTTGTACATTATTGCAAGCTATGTTTATCTACCAAATGTGAAATACAGCCTGGGATTGGGACTTCATTTTTTCTATCGCTTTGCATACCTTTTATTTTATCAATTATAAGTTATTGAAAGAAATGTAGATCTGACTACTGATTACACACGCAGAAAAGTTCTGGTGTCACCTTTGGAAACCCTGCCAATGTCTGTTGTGTTCAGTTCTCTGCTTTCTCTTCTCATTTGCTGGCTTTTGGATCTGCTGATTATAAGGTCTACTGCTATGATCTTCGAAATACTAGGATCCCATGGTGCATATTAGCTGGGCATGATAAAGCTGTCAGCTATGTGAAATTTCTAGATTCAGAAACACTAGTCTCTGCATCAACAGATAACACTCTAAAGCTTTGGGATCTCAGGAGAAGTAACCCGGCTGGGCTATCCTGTGGTGCTTGTAGCTTAACTTTTAGGGGTCATACTAATGAGAAGGTTGGTTAACCTGCTCTTGTTTCGGTAAACTTTTTGAGAATGTATTTAATTTGATTCTGTTATGTATATATAATTTCCAATTCTTTATTCTGCTTGCTCAGAATTTCGTGGGTTTATCTGTTTCCAATGGTTACATAGCATGCGGTTCAGAAACTAATGAGGTAAATTTGTTCAATTAAAACTTCAGTCATAACTTTGAAATGAAGTTATATTACAGGGTTGTTAGCATGTAATTATAGTTTCTAATTGTCTGTGAAAGGCTTGATTGGGCACATATTTGTGTGCAATGAAACTAGGTGTAGGTTTTAAGTATTGTACTCATTGTAAACCAGCTTGTATTGTACTTGGATTTTCTGCTCATTAGCTTTTACTGATTTACTGTCATAGCTTTTATTTTAGCATTTTCAAAATGACTGCAAACCACTTTCTCCATCTTCTACTGCATTCTACTTCAAAGAATTTTTTTCCAAATATGCTGCCCTTACCAGTCGATAAATTGCCGTGAAATCTGTTAGGGAATAATTTTTAATATTATCCTCATTTTGAGCTGCCTCAACTAACAGTCAAAATGAATCTTTCATTCCGCTTGTTCAATGGAGATAAATAGAGTCATTGAGGAAATTTTCCTAGGGAAAAAAAAATAGGCTTCTGATTAACAGTATAATAGGATTTATGCTGTTGGAAAGATCCTTTAGACTTTATGAGAAAAGATTTGTAAACACCTCATTTTACATTATTGACGAACTTTGATACTTAAAAGTTTATCATCTATGTGAACTATATGGAATATGTGTAGCATCCTACACTTTTTTTTTAGAAAAAACTAGAAAAGATATTACTTTATCACAATTAGACCATTGTAAATAAGTTCTAACCAGTTTTGGGTCCTATAATTCCTTAGGTTTACAGTTATTATAGATCTCTTCCAATGCCAATTACTTCTTACAAATTTGGGTCCATTGATCCCATCTCTGGACATGAGATGGGTGATGATAATGGACAGTTTGTTTCAAGTGTCTGTTGGAGACAAAAGTCAAATATGATCGTTGCTGCCAATTCAAGTGGATGTATAAAATTATTGCGAATGGTGCAATGAATTTTGGTTCTCTTCACATGTCCCAGAGTTCAGTTCTATCCCTCAAGCAGTTTTTATTTACCCATCGGTCTCAAGTTGATATCTTATGCCTTGGAAATAATCTGAGTCAAAATGAGGAAACTTAAACAAGTTTAATCTGAAGAAAAGAACCGAGCTCCAGCTGCTAATATTGTGAAGAGGCTTGCACAGGGACAGCATTTTATCAACCTGCTGCTTCTGCTTCTGCAATTCTTAGTTTACTATGCACTTGCAAAGACATTCTCTGTTTGATTAAGATGGCTGAATGTTTTATGCCAAACAAGAGTTTGAGCTGCACTGCCTCCAATAGCTGTTCAAGTGATTGAAGATTCTGTTAACTTCTGATTCATTGCTCAGTTGCTGTTGGACAAGTTGATAAGACATTGATTGTGAACATGCAATGATGTTGGATGAGGTATGAGCTGCAACATCCAGCATTTTGTGTGGGCACATATCCTGCATGACTAGTTTGTCAGAAGACTGATATCCAGACCCTTTTTTGGGCTCAATTCTAGAAACTTGGACTTGGAAGAACAATAATTGTGCCTCCTGAGAGTTAGCCCTTCGTACAGAAAAAGATGAAACTAAGTTCAACACCGCTTAGTGAGTGTGGCTGTTTTGATATAATGACACTGAAATAGGAAATTGAATATTTTGAATTCATGGAACTTCAAAAGATCAAGAAAAGCTTCAGATACACTATGGTTGCTCCTCACCTTTGCATTCACATGGCTGAGGTATGGGCTTTTTCAATTGTGAAGGAAGAAGTTTCTTATTTTCATTGATAGAAAATCTTTTGTTGTAAAAAATGTATTATTATATTGCTTACTGATCAATTAAGTTTTTGGTTGTCATAACCTTTTTACCATTGTCAATATGGAAACACCAACAAATCCTTGATACTGTTATTTCATTCCTCTGTGAAGATTTAAATTTACTGATCAGAACATCATTGATTTGGTCTTTGGTCATGAATCAAACACCACTACATGTATTCATTTAACAACGTTTTGAGATGCAGATATTTACATTTATAAATTTTCTTCCCTCCACTTTTTGTCCATCCTTTTGTATGTTCGATGAAGAGAGAATGAAATGAACTTAGTTATCCCGGAAAAGAAACCGCCTTTCCAGTTCTGCTACTTTTGTTGATTGTCTTCTGTGCATTGAATTATTTTCTTCCACATTTTTAATCTTTTGTCATACAGTTAAAAAAATTAAAAAATTATGGCTGTTGAGCAGGAATAACTAATAGTACATGTATAAGGAGTTAGGACAGTTCAAATATTCCTGCCCTAACTACCACAAGAACTCAACCCAACAATGCCTTTAACACCAGCCGTGCTTGAATATTTGAATCTCTGCAATTGATCTGCTATTCTGCATACTTGATCATGGTGACTTAGAATAAAGCTTGACCGTATCTTGAGACAATTTGCTATTTGAGTGTCTAGGTGAGCTCAGAATCAGAGACATGGCCGGAGGATGTTCTCTGCATTCTTGGACTCATCACCACTAGCTGACCTTCTGAATTCATTCTTAGACTACGCCCACAAGGAGTCAGTTGTGGCGGTCTTACTGCTCGCCCTTTTGGTGTCCCTTTGAAACCAAACCCAAATGATGTTAATCCAATAGTTTGATTATCTCAGTCATCTAGCATACCTTTCTATGCTATGTAACAAATCATGCAAAGCTTTTCTTACTTAGCTTCTAGAAAGGCCTTTCATGGCTGTTTGAAAGCATTGATTTCTAATAATGATTCAATGATATGTCATTCTTTTTAGCAGTGATTGACAGAGAGTTAAGAAAATAGGAGCTAACCTGGTTGTTTGATTGCTTTTCGTTCTGAAGATTTCTTCACAACAGAGAGTTTCTTGTTCATGATTTCGGGTGATGGTAAAAATTTTCTTTCAGTGACAGGAGGTGATGGATCGTCTGGTGTGGTTGCATTTTCATCCCCGCTAACTGAAGCTTTATCACTTCCAGATTCTGATGTGTCTTTAAGACTTGAACTTGTTTTTTCTTTCTCCACAACTCTATAAGCAAACATTTGAAATGGAATTTCTGATATTGGTAAAAGATTAGGTGTCTCCCAGGAGGGGAATTTGCTCAAAACCCTCAACTCAATGTCACAGTAATCTACCAGTGGCATTGGCGAATCCGGCAGGCTGTTATAGTGAGGGTTCATCACAATGAAGCGTTTTATGTAGCGAAGAGTTCTAGAAATGGATGAGAAGCTTGGCCGTTGACTTGGATCAGTATGCCAACATCTCTTGGTCAAGGTTGTCACATACTTGGGTGAATGGAATGGGAACAATGGCCTTTCTCCTGCCCTAATATTTCGACTCATTTTGTCTCCTTGAAGGTGGGTATCTTCAAATGGAACTTTACCTGTCAGAAGCTCAAAGCAGACCATTCCAAAACTATATACGTCAGATTTTTCTCTGTACTTTGAATTCATTGCAGTTCCTGTCTGTTCTTGCTCTTCTAGTACTTCTGGAGCATGCCATATGAATGGGAGAGCTCCACCCTGAGCTGAAGGGCTTTTTGGCGGGGTGTAGTTTTTAACAGAAGATAAGCCAAATCCTGAAACCTTTGCATGCAGGTACCCTTCTGTGGAGGCACCTCTTGATTTGAGAAGAATGTTTGAAGGATTTAAATCGCCATGGTAGATTTTCTTCGAATGGAGATACTCCATTCCTCTAGCAATTTGAAACATAAGATCAACAGCAACTTGGAGAGAAAATGGAATTCGCTTTCTTGGGCAACAAATCTCTTTGATGTAGCTAGATAGGTCTCTATTCATTAGTTCCATTACCAGAAAGCACTCTTTCTTTTCATCGTCAATAAAACCACAGAGGAAATGCATGATATTGGGATGGGAAAGATATAATAGTGAAGAAATCTCAGGTACCAAACGCTCAATGTCCCCGAAAAAGTGTCTCAAGGCAAAACTTTCACCCAACCACAGGATCTCCTTGTATTGGCTCCCACTGCCTAACCTCCTCCTCACTTGGTAATCCTCAGACTTAACTAGGATTTTACATGGTAAGAGTTTCCCACTCAAAGACCCTGAACCATCTAAATTTTTGGAAAGACCATCTATGAGACGCTGCTCCTGCTTTGTTGAACCTGAGATTTTCTTTTCCTGGATTTTGTTGAACAGGATCCACCTATCTTCTTTCCAAACTGTGTCTATCCTATTGCAAATAGCTGGGGTAATGAGATATTGCTTCCCATATTTCCACTGGAAAATTTTCGAGTCTTCCCATTCTTTTTTATACTTGTTCGAGAAGACAAGTCTCTTCTTTTGGTTCTGATAATAATCGCACCCAGAGAATTCTGTTGCCAGCTCAATTGCTTCAATCACGATTGGAATGCAGCTAAGTAAGTTATGGATGCAGAACTCAACGCAGTCTGTGTTCTGATAGAGAATAATAGCTTTAGCCCACCAGTTCCTAATTTCGAGGCACTGTCTGACGTAAGTTTCTCCTTCTTTGAATATCCTGTGGAGCTCTTTTAAAGGTTGTTCTAGGATTTTCCATTTCACGTGTCTCTCTTCAAATCTCAAGTTTTGGCTCATCTCTTCAGCTATTGAATCAAATGCAAAACTGAAGATGTCTAGCAACAACCCGCATTGCCTCTGATTGATTTGAATACTGTCTCTGAACACCATTAGAGCCTTCATACTGCCTAAAACCTCTCCAATCCGCCCAAATTGTTCCATCTCAGACCAAACACTGAATATCTGTATTACGTAAATCGGTATCATAGATAACAGTATCATGCAGTGTGATATGAAATAGAACCAAGATGTCACAAATTTCTTACCTTAGAAAAACAGCAAAATGGGAAGAGGAAACGATAGCAGACAATTGTGGCCGAGGGGGTTCTCCTGTTTCTCAGGATATCAAAAGAAGATTCTTCAAAAACCGAGGCAGTGCCGAGAAATCAAACTTTTCCTGGGAAGTAGCGATGTCCGAGGCAATCTGAATGTAGACAAATTCCTGATGATTACCGCAAACTGATCAGGATTCGGCAAAAACCACAGTGATGATCAGACCATTAATTGGAATAAATAAAAAAAAATGGATATCAAATTCCAGTTGATTTGTAATCTACAGCAGATAACAGTGGAATATCACAATAAACCTCCAGAAGGGAAGGCAAATTTGACCAGGAAGATATTCCGTATTTTAATTTAGGGAAATTTATCATGTCACTGTAAGAATGCTGGGCAATTGCTCGTGAGAGAGTATCTAGCCAACACTTTCCGGCTTGGTCCGGTTGTCAGCTTCGTATGTGGTTCTGTTCCCGTGAGTTTCGATGTTCTTGTTCAAATTTTACCGTTACTTCTCCCAACCGAATGATGATTCTACGCGCCTTTTGACTGTCAACCATCTACGCGTAAGAATATTATTATTATTGTTCCTTATAATTAACAAATAAAAAAAATATATTTATAAATTAAAAAAATAAAATAAAATTGATCTGTGATATAATAATAATAATAATAATAATAATAAAATATTTTAATTCTTTTTTCTCTTGCCAACGCCTCTAACTTTTCCACGACAAACAATAAAGAAGAAGGTAAATAAAATTATAAACAAATTTACAGGCATTCGTCCTGCCGGTGCTGCCAAAAAGAGTGGCAAAGGTCAAAAGAGGAAGCGTTTGGACAAAGGGTGCATTTACAATCGATTCAATGCAAGCAACGATGTGGTTTGCAATGACACCCAAACGAACGATTTCGTCCTTTCCGTTGGTTAAGGAAGTCATACTACTTATAATCTTATATTCTAGCCTCGCCCTCAAAACGATTTACGATTTCACGGTCAACTCTCAATAAAGTGTAATGTCTTGTTGATACATATTTTGATTGGACTCTAATATTATTTATGGTGGCTCAATCCAATTATTATGATATATTTCGCAGGCCATATATTGCCGGTTGTTGCCAATACACGCCGACAGCCATCGTACAAAGAGGCCAGGCCGAAATATATGTGGTTTACAAATTCTTTCCAGTCACATGATAAACCGCAATAAACGCTACTCCTTGACCCTTTAAATTTCAGAATCATGTTTGTTCTAGAATTTTCTATGAACAATTATTTGTGGTGCAACTGTGTTAATAATGTAACCTCTACCACATTGCACAGTTTTAAGCAGTTATTGAATGCCCTTGTTCTTCATTGACCGAACGTGTGGACAAGAAAGATTTTGTGCTTTTCGGGGTGCATTCAATGGGCGGAGCCAAGTTGGTATTGTGTAGTCACTATGAACCTTAAACCTGGTTTCTGATTGATTAGCCATCACTCTCTCTCACCAACAGTTCACGGTAATTTACTGTGTAAATGTGTTACGTCGTGGTTATCAGGAAAATACAAAGACTTGGTTGTTGAGACTCAAATGAAGTAAATTGAAAGTTTTCGTCATTTCCAGGAAATGACACTGCCAGTTCAAATATCTGAGCTTTCACGGCAGTTTCGTTATGATGGAAGCAATTGCAGCTCGGGTTCAAACTCCGCAGAGGGTTTGGTAGGGGAAGTCATGAGACCATGACTGTTTCTTCGATACGATGGAAACTCATAACAAACTAAAGATCCGGCAAATCAATTCGTGATTCCTGCTCCTACACTTCTACCCCAACTCATTTAGCATGAACTAGGGGTTAGGAGTTGGCTGGATTGTGTGGGTATAGCCTTCGACAAAGACAGGCACAAACACTGATGAATAATGATCCTCGGTATGAAGTATTGGTAGGCAAAACATTATTCCGTTTATGTTTATTTGCTACTTAAGGACATTTATGTAAATAGAAAGGAAGGGAGGCGTTCTTCTCAATTAAATTCATGCCTGACAGACAGTCAAATTTCATCTAATAAAAGCATTGTTGTCTCGGCAGTTACAAGGTGCAAAATTCATTAGCTCGACAATGCTTGGTCCATTGCATTCCACATATTCTCTCTCTGTGCCTCCCGTCAATTTAAACCCTTCTATAAAAAGGCTGCCAAACTACAAAGTTACAGCACAAGAAAGCAATACTTCAGAGAAGATAGTAGAGGAGGAGGAATGGAGTCAATGTCTAGGGCTAGACCACCTTCAAATGGGCAGCAAACAAGGGAGCGTTGCGGGCACTTTCAGATGCCGTTACACTACCCTAGATTCACCAGAGCCGACTACGAATCCATGCCTGAATGGAAGCTTGATTGTTTGCTCAAGGAATACGGCCTTCCCGTCGCTGGAAATATTGAGCAGAAGAGAAACTTTGCCATGGGAGCTTTCCTCTGGCCTAATTAGGAATAATTGTCCTTCTCCTTTTCGGGTACGGTTTTCGCATTTGCAGGGGATGGTCAAGCTAAAGGCATGCATGAAAACTCAACATCTAACGTACGAGTCCTAAGTTATTTTCTACTGGTGTGATGTCCGTTGCTTGTTCTACTGTTGGTGATCTGTATATCTTTCAGATTCCGTGTGTGAGAATTATGTAACGAATTAACGTGTTGTGTAATTTATTTCTGATTTCCCTCGCGATTAACTATGGTATTATCATAAGAAAGACAAAACTCTTGCTTCTGTTGGCCATTACAACTATCAATTTTACTGGAAAACGATCAAATGCGATCAACTCTCCAATCTTCTAACATTCCCTTTAGATTCTCTGCTTTGGAGAGCGCATTTCCTGTTTAAGATGACAGCCCAAATCTCCATTAACTGAAATTTTATAGCGTATTTTCTTTGAAAATTGAAGTTTGTACTTGGAAATTACCGCGTTACATTCTCCTTTTCCCCTTAATTATTGGCTCTCGATAAGACTGAAAAGCAGACGGGCAATCATGAGAGAGGTTTTAAAAATCTAAAATATTCGGTAAAATTATGGCCTTTCATCAACTAATACTGGGCCCAGTGAAACATAAAAATGAATATTGAAGAAAAACATATTAACAAATACTTGAATCACCCTAACCAAACACGGTGGGTGTGACAGGCGATTGATTGTACCTATAATTTGGAATGGGCCAGGCCAGCCTCAAAATGAGGCTCAATAGAATCAACTAAAAGCATAACAAAATAAAGGAAATGAAACTACTAAATGAGCCGGACCCAGATTAAGTCGAGGCATAACTTTGGTGCGCAGACCTGGGAGGCTGGCACGTAACCAAGGCCCAAGACAAAAAGCGTAAGTCTAACGCACGCATTCAGCGCATGTTAGCACTAAGCAGGCGTATCAGTGGGTCTGCTTAGTCACCCGTCTGTGAGTTCCCGCACATGAAGACTTCATCATAAATTCCAGGATTCGCATTCCCACATTTCTCTCATTTTCCCTCTTATTTATTTTTCAAAAAGCCCTCGTGCTACTGAGAGAGAGAGAGACGAAAAAGTATTTCTGTCGGGCTTCCTTCGATCAGAAACCCTAGTGTTCCATCCATAAATTGTAAGAAAAAGATAATGCCGAGAGAAATTATCACTCTGCAAGTGGGACAATGCGGGAACCAGATCGGGATGGAGTTCTGGAAACAACTCTGTCTCGAACACGGCATCAGCAAGGACGGAATTCTTGAAGATTTCGCTACCCAGGTTTTTTTTTATTCTCTCACTTTCTACTACAATTTTTTTAGTGCTGTTTGCTGCTTAACTGCCGTGAAAATTTGAAAACAATAACCAATGTTTATGGTTAAACACCAACAAAACACGATAAGTTTCCTCTGCATTTTATTTTTCAGTTTGATGAGTGGGTTTGTTTGCAATTACATATGAAAAATTATGATCGTGTGCATTTTGTCGGGGTTTTACTAGAGTTCTTATTGATTAAATAAGACTTTTAAATTGACCCCGGATCTCTCTCTATTCTTAATAAATGTATTGCAATTAACTTAAATTTCAGTTGAATTTCTGGGGGAAATTCGGTTTTGTAATTTGTCCTTGTGGAAGTTTTACCTCACTGGAAAAATTAGGATAATCTTCTGCTAGATTTTGAATATAAACGGGTGAATTGAATTTCAAGCAATGTATCTTTCTAACATATATTTATTTTCTGATTTTTTTAGTTTTATAGATGCTTGTTTTTGGTAGAGGATAGTGATCTTCGTATGATGGTGTGATCGAGCTCCTTGTTTCTGGGATTAAGAATTGGTTCTGTTGGGTTGTAGAGCTCTTCATGAAGTTTTTTATTGATTTTCACCTGAACCTACTATATGGATTATAAATTTATAAAGGCCAATCATTTTGAAAAATCTAGGGAAAAAATATTGACTGCACTTGCACATAATAGTAAGTCGTGAGGAACATTGAGATTATGAATATTGAATAACTTGGATCAAACAACCTTACTCAGGAGCCATTATTTTGTCATTGCTTACTCTCTTAGCCAGATATGACGAACAGAGGGCTCTTAATCATCTATCCAATCATTACTGGTGTTGCAGGGAGGTGACAGAAAAGATGTGTTTTTCTATCAAGCTGATGATCAGCATTATATTCCCCGAGCCTTGCTGATAGACTTGGAGCCCAGAGTGATAAATGGAATTCAAAATAGTGAATATAGAAATCTCTACAATCATGAGAACATCTTTGTTTCTGATCACGGTGGGGGTGCTGGAAATAATTGGGCAAGCGGATATCATCAGGTGCTGGAAATAATTTTCCTTCTTTGACTAACTTTCTAGATAATGTGCAAACGTCTGTATGTTGCCTACAATTCTTGCATCTTATGTGCAGAAATGAAGATGGATTAATTAGATTTGTACCTTAAGATTATGTTTCCATAAATAAATGGTTACTTCATTTTGTAAATTATTTTAAAGATTTTTCTTTCTAGATCATCATAAATGAAGGCATATAGTTCTGTCTCATCTTGTATGCCTCAATGATGGAAAGCTACAAAACAATGGTGCTTGAATGGAAGTTTTCTTGCCTAAGTTCAACCATGAATTTTCTACATCTTATTAAAGCTTATAAGTTACCAGGCCATTGAACATTTTCAGACTCATAGTTGTGGTGTACTGAAGTCTGTAATTGAACTTTTTGTCTTCCTAAATGAAAAAAAATCTTTTCCATAATGAAGTGGTTGGTGCTTTTATTTTCCCTAATGGCTTTGTGCTATCTTTGCACATATGTAGAGTGACCGTATTTTACAAAATGTCACTTAAATGTTGAGGTGATATGTAATCTGTGTTAGTTCTGTTAATTTCTCATCAGGGGAAAGCTGTTGAAGAGGATATCATGGATATGATTGACAGAGAAGCTGATGGAAGTGATAGTCTTGAGGGATTTGTTCTATGTCATTCAATTGCTGGAGGAACAGGCTCAGGTTTCCTCGCCTTTCATTGCTTTGGCCCTTGTATCAAAAATTTGAAATTTGACTTCCTTGAATTTAGTTGAAGTTAATATTGTGGTTATATTTGTATTGGTTTGAATGGAAGCCAAATTACTGTGAAACCAGCAAAGGAAATGACATGATCTCTCGTAGGCCTGTGTTTGTCTAGCCTTGTGCCTGTACAATATTTACTTTTGCTTTATTAAAAGCATTGCTTACTATTGCTAATACCAGTGTATGCATGATGGCTTAAGTACTTAGTGTATTTTGATAATATCTCGTATACATTGAAGGTATGGGGTCATATTTGTTGGAGACGCTAAATGATCGCTACAGCAAAAAGCTTGTTCAGACATACAGTGTATTTCCCAACCAGATGGAGACAAGTGATGTGGTTGTCCAGCCCTATAACTCGCTCCTGACACTCAAGCGACTAACAGTAAATGCTGATTGTGTTGTTGTTCTTGACAACACTGCATTGAATCGAATTGCTGTGGAGCGCCTACATCTACAAAATCCTACATTTGCTCAAACGAATTCTTTGGTTTCTACTGTAATGTCTGCAAGTACAACCACATTGAGGTATCCAGGGTACATGAATAATGACTTGGTTGGTCTTCTTGCCTCTTTAATTCCTACGCCAAGATGCCATTTTCTCATGACAGGATACACACCACTCACTGTGGAACGTCAGGTAAATTTAAATGTTATGTACACTCATACCTTCTTCTTTCCCTCTTTTTATTTTGGTGGAGAGGGTGGCACATGTTATACGGTAGTCTAAAGTAATGATGTTCGCTTGTAGTACAATTTGAAGTAATAATGCTTAAGGTATTTCACTTTTATTCTACATGAGAATTGAAATAGTCTCCCCAGAAGTGAGAGTTCAACTTGAAGTTTGGGCTGCTATCTGGAATTTACATGATGGAGTTCATGATTCATGGGTATTATTTTGATTTTGCCCCATCCACATGTCAGTAAAATCTTGACATTAATGCATCATTGAGCACAATGTCTCTAATCTACAGGATCAAAAGATACATAAAGACTTGGTTCGCAATAGAACTGAAGGATTTGATCCAAATAATCCTTAAGAGCTTATCTAATGGTTTTACCCATGACTTTAGCTGAAGAAAAGGAAGCATATTTTTGCCATCATTTTTATTCAAAGAACCTGATTGGGCCTTGGATGGGAGTGGAACAGATCAGATGAAATGGATTCATCTAGGCTATCCTTGACTATTGAGCTGTGACAGACCACTAGTTGAAGTTACTAGAATAGAGTGAACATGATGGTTGGACCAGATTCATTCCCATTTCTTTAATCCTGTTAAGAATGCTACAGTGAGCTACTGGTAAAGGTTTGAAAAAACTGCTTAACTAATTTAAGTTTCTGCCTTTCTTAAAAATTCTTGTAGAATCGAGGAGGAGGTTTTCATTCTGTACGTGCCATATCATGAAGTATTAACTGCATACAATCTCCAATAAAATCCCAGTTGTTTCTAACATTTTATTTTGCTAAGAAGCTTCAATAAAATCCCAGTTGTTTCTAATATTTTATTTTGCTAAGAAGCTTATAAGTTAACAAAATGGAAGCAGAGCAGGAATCCTATGTATGTCTGTTTATTTACTATATGTAATTAAATTTTCAGCTTCATGCTGTCATGTTATGAGTGAGGTCTGGAATGACTGCTGCAGGATTGTTCTGATGTAATTGTTGCATTTTCTTTTCTTAAAAGAGGAGTAAGTTAGCTGCAGTCTGATGTGAGTATATCTCTTCTTGGCAGGCTAATGTGATCCGTAAAACTACTGTTTTAGATGTTATGAGGAGGCTACTGCAGGTGAGAAATTTTTTCCATAATTAATCCAACAAAGTGCTGTTAGGCATTCTTTTGACCCTTTTTTTCTTGTCAGACCAAAAATATTATGGTTTCTTCTTATGCTCGAACCAAAGAAGCTAGTCAAGCAAAGTACATTTCAATACTGAATATTATTCAAGGAGAAGTGGACCCTACTCAGGTATCTTTAACATATTGTTTATGTGGTTGCCAATTTGCCATTACTTGTTTGAAGGTATATAATCTGGGTTTATGGATGAGCAAGCTGTCTATTATTATGGGAGTTGATGGACACAGACTTCTCATTCTCTTTGGCCTTTAAAAACTAGAACTGTTTAAATGTGTGCTTTTTGGGCAGTTAATTGTCTCTTTATATGGTACATGTTCAAAATACAATTGTGTCAAGTTTGTTGAAAAAGCCTAGTATTACAATGGTCTGACTTATTGCTTGGCAGACTTATATTGATCTAGGTCCAATTTTCATCTAAATTTGAGGTCATTGTGCACTTCTTAAACTGGATTGCAAATAGTTGAAAGTTGGGGCAAATATTTTCAGGCTATCTGTTTAGTTGTTATCCTGTGGAGAAATTGGTGTTAAATATTACATAACTGTTAGCAATGTTTTTTTATATAATCTCATTGGCCTCCTCATTTTTTATCAGGTACATGAAAGTTTGCAGAGGATTCGTGAAAGAAAGCTTGTTAACTTTATTGACTGGGGCCCTGCAAGTATTCAGGTCTTTCCCTTAGAAACAATTATCTTTTATGGTATTCAGTCTCTTTCTTGTGTCCTAATAATGGACTTAATTTATTTTTTGTTTTATGAGTTTCTGTAGGTTGCTCTCTCCAGAAAGTCTCCATACGTTCAAACTGCTCACAGGGTAAGATTTCAATCTTGTCCATAAATTCTCTTGTTTTCTTCCTTTGTGATGGTATATAATCATTTAAATATCTTATCTTTTCCACTTCTTAGGTTAGTGGCCTCATGCTGGCAAGCCATACTAGTATCAGGCATCTCTTCAGCAAATGTTTGAGCCAATATGAGAAGTTGAGAAAGAAGCAAGCTTTTCTTGACAACTACAGAAAGTTTCCAATGTTTGCCGTAAGTTTGAACAGCATGATTGTATCATTTTCCACTTACCTTTTCAACTATAGACCCATTATAAATAACACAGGTCCCTTTAGTTTGTATTAGCTTCATTGAGTGCTTATGTACATTTGCTTATTATTCTCATGAAAATGCAAAACACATCAGGACAATGATCTTTCAGAATTTGATGAATCAAGGGACATAATTGAGAGCTTGGTTGATGAATATAAGGCTTGTGAGTCCCCTGATTACATCAAATGGGGAATGGAGGTGTGTTTTTTTGACCTGATTTTTTACATTGTAGTTGCCTTTGGATCTTACCAATAAGTTTATGATTTATACAGGATCCTGAGCACGTTCTTACTGGAGAAGGCAATGCTACAGGAACAGTGGATCCAAAATTAGCTGTGTGAACAAACCAAGTAAGCTAAAATTGTACTGTCCTGGAAAATGAGCAATCTTTGTAACATGTAGTTGCATCCCAAGCTTATACAATGGTTTTTGCTCCAATTATGGAAATTTTTCAAAGAATTATATTCATTTTCAAGCTGTTCAGTAAGTGACTGACCAAAAACCAGAAGATTAAAAAATGCCTATCTGCGAATGATTTAAGATTTCATGTTCATCTAATTTATTGCTATAGCAAATAATTATACAACATTAAAAAATGCCTTATCTGCTAATGATTTAAGATTTCATGTTCATCTAATTTATTGCTCTGGCAAATAATTATACAACCCATAATAGGATCAATATATCTCTGTTGGTGACAACAAAAATTATGGATTTGTTTTGCCTTCTAGTTATCACTAGGAGGTTATATGCCTGCCTTTTTGATTCCTAGTCAGTTTCAACAACTCACAGAGGTCATTTGCAGCTTTTTGTTTAGATTTTCTCTGAAACTCTTTAGTTGAATGTCCTAGTGAAATCTTTCTATGTATTGTTTTATAACCTACCAGAGTAGCCTTATTTATTTATTTGTTGCTGTGTTTGATTCTGCACTTTGTCCCCCATGATTCAGTCATGTAGTTTCATAAACTGGTTTACTAGTTGAAGCATCTTTTCCCCTTTTGCAATCAGAGAGTTGACTATCTTGAATTTTGCTCACTGCAGGATGTAGTCTTGTGCTGAAACCATGCCAGAAGGAGGAATGTAATTAAAACTTGGTGTTTGTATTTTAAGCTGTTCCTATTTTGTGGAAAGTTGAATGATTTGTATTGTGTTCAAGTTTTGGGTGTTGTTATTTTCATTTTACCGGAGGATGAGAAATGCAGAATCTCACTGTATCTATCAGGTTTTCTTGCCTTTGTAATGTTGCTGAAGGTTCCCATTAGATCTAAAGAACTCCAGGCAACAGAGCTGCAGCCAAATGTCAGATTTCTGGTGTGGGCCTCTTATGATTAATGGGTGGGTTTTTTTCACTTTTTCCTTATTCTATTACTTAATTCTGATCTGATATTTGCAACTCTTTAATACTTCGCTGCATATTTGTCATGTTACTCCCATGTGGAGTGGTATCTTCAACAAAGCATGAGGTGCATTGTACTGCTGCTGCGACATGTTTTTAATCCAATTTATGGCTGCGTTGAATATTGTCTTACACAGTTTCCATTAAGAATTGGATTCTATTACAATGTTCACTACTTCTTGGATATTTGCATCATAAAGGGTGTTGTGATTGCATTTGTTCGTGGTCTTCCACGAATTTTTTACATTGGCATAGATTCACATGTGATGTTTGACACCTGGACGGTTTGCATGTGATTTCATGATCAGTCTGGTTTCATGCCTATGAATTGCCATGCATCTCTGTTCTCATCTTTTATGATTTGTGATTTCACTGATTGCAAATCTAGGAAGCTGCAATTGTATCTTTGTTAAATCCTTGGACCTGAGTTCAGGCATGATGAAAGATTTCAGGGACTCATGGTGAATTGA
This sequence comes from Xylocarpus granatum, assembly GCA_019650275.1. Taxonomy (NCBI): domain Eukaryota; kingdom Viridiplantae; phylum Streptophyta; class Magnoliopsida; order Sapindales; family Meliaceae; genus Xylocarpus; species Xylocarpus granatum. The sequence continues at coordinate 60,389 of BNST01002469.1, read as the reverse complement.
TTTTGATTTGAAGCAAACTGAAACTAAATTCTGATTGAATAAATTAGGTTATGAATCCAATTCATCTTCATGAATGCCCCTATCGAATTCATTACTATTGTAAAGCAATTTTGCTGTTGGATTAATGAACGGGGCTTTTTTGATTTTAATTTATATAAACTTTTTATTGACTAACCCTAACTGTCATAAAAAAATTCTTTTTAAAAGAGAAGAGAGAGAGAGAGGGAGATAGCATCTAAAATTTGATATTAAGTCGAAAACATTCTGTTCCCGCCGTTTTGTCAGCCAATAGGTAAACGGAAAGGCATTAGAGGGGATAAGAATAATGACGACTGGTAACGGATGGGAACAGATAGAAAAAAACACGAGAGAAACGAGCTGTACTGAGTACTGAATGTTGTTGTATGTGCAGTGACTTGAAGGAACAGAAGTGACCAGCTAAGGGAATTTTAGCTCCACAAGTTACGTTTGTTAGAAGGAATAGGACAAGGGTATGCAGCTGGTCCCCCACTTTCACTTTGAGGTAATCGCCACACTTTCAAGGTAATAAACTAGATTTTCTGAGAGTATTAGAAGAGATGGAATTTCAAACATTGGCCACCACCACCACAACGACGATAAGATGATTGCCCATTTCCATCGATTTGGTGGCTACCGAAATGTATTACGTGCCAAATAAGCCGACGGCCTTCGTTGTTCTTTGAATTTTCGATAGTAATAATTGGCTCTGTACCAATGGAATAATTAAGTAGAAGTCTTGGACTAACAACAGTTCAAACTAAATGAAGCAAAATAAGATCTAATAGACTGAATTTTGAATTTGCATTCCTTTTCCCCGAATTAGTGCATAAACAACAATTCAGAAGGATGTTGGCACGTAAGAACAGTGAAATTAGCCGTTAAATTCGTTATAGTTGAAGGGTAGGTAAGGCAGGAATATGAAAATGACAATGAACTGGAGACAACCTAGCTGACAGACTGTACTCGAATGAAATTTAGTAGGGCGTCACATGGCCTCCTTGTAATCAACAATCATAAATCTATAATAAAATAATACTGATATCTAAGCGGACTCCAGCAAAATTACTTTGATACCCTTAGTGGACTGCCTGTTACATTACCCCACGCACATCCCCCCATCTCCGTCAAGCCATTTTATAAGGAGTGTCTTCTTCCTCTCCTAAACTTCCTTACTGTCGACACTTTTGGCCGTCTTTGCTTCGGTTCTCTCTTTGGCGTTCGTACATTGTTCTAAATCACATTACTGTGATTTGCAGAGAAGCACTCTTGAAGCGAAGAGAAGACGAGAAGATGATGGAAGTTATTTCGTCTAGGATTTTTGTCTGCTTCTTGGCTATGTTGTCTCTTGTTTTCGCCGTTGTCTCGCCTTCTGTTGAGGCCCAATCTCCTGCTCCTGCTTCGGCCCCTGTTAGCGACGGTATGGTTTTCATTTCTCTTCTGTTTCCTTAGATCTGGGGTTTGATCATCCTATGCCTTTTTTGCACTACTAACGATTTTCTTTCTTTTAAAATCTGAATAATTGTTTCTGTTTGTATGTCTATTTTATACCTACTCCATTCTGGCTTCTGCTGGCCTGAAAATTTTGCCAAAATGGATGAATTTGGAAGGAAAACATCCCAGAAAGAGATTTGGGTGCATAGTTTAGTATAATTGCTGATAAAACTTTTCGTTTTGATGTAATTATTGAACATTTGGTAAGAGTGAAATTGTCCTTTTATTTTACGTGGTTTCATTAATGGAACTCTCATTATGTTGTTTGCTCAGGAACTTCTATCGACCAGGGGATTGCATACGTGCTGATGCTGGTGGCTCTAGTTTTGACATACCTTATCCACCCACTAGATGCATCTTCTTCCCGCAGCTTCTTTTAAATTTCTCCTTCCTTCGGAGAGTCAGATGGGCTGGCAGGGGAAGGAGTAATGTGGATATAATTTAGTATTGGGGAAAGATTTGTGGGCTTGTCATTTCATTGGTTTTTCTTCTGTATGTAATTATTTAAAATGGTATTGTAATCCTATGGCTGGATTCTTCTGCCTATTCCAGTATTATTGGAGCTGATGTATATTTCTTCATCTTTCACCTTTTTCAATCTGTTTTCCCCTCTACAATTTACTGATAGTGCTACCAAAGATTTTAACTCTCATTCCATGTGATTTACAAGATGAAAAGAATAAATAGAAATAAAAGATAATAAACTTATTAATAAATCTCTTCTCCCACATTATCTGTTGTTGATTCTAACAACATAAATCCACAGTTGAGACAATCAGCTTCTCTTCAAGGGAACTTCCTCTCACCTAAGAGAAGAGGAATGAGAAATGTCGAAGGCTCAACTCCTCTATAAAACAAAAATGTTTAATTTCAGCTTTCTTTCTTCTTTTAATTATTTTTTCTTCTACTCTGTTACTTGTTACGAATAGACTTTCTGTGGTCATCATTGGAGGCGTGATTTTGAAAGAATTAAGTATATTCCGAAAATTGCAGGCCCCCGAAGGGTCATAATCCTCATTAACCAACATTACTTGCTCGTTGCCTCCGCATCCGAGCCTCGGTATCAATGCAAAACCTTTTCAAAATTCTGCCTTGCTGTGCCAGGACGACTCCGGCCTTCTTCTCTTACTTTGAATTATACGAGTTGGTGGTGCGTGTGTTGGAAAGCATATTTAACAACTTCATAAAAGGAGACAACTATGCCAACAGATGGACCAGCACGAGAGACACGAGGCCCAATTCCTGTAAACAACCCTTTCATTCCTCCGTCCCTGTTACAAAAAGTTTTTGGGATACGAACGCGAGTAAAAGCCAATACTCACTCTTGACTCTAAATGCCAAAAACTTGAAGAATCAATAGGCAGTGTCTTGGGCAGATAAATATGACACTTGAAAACGAAAGAGAGCGCTACATACCTCCAGATTTCCATTAATGTTTGCCTTGTGGTCATCTTTAATGCCCTAGTAGGATCCTCCTGAAGATTATAAGAGTGTGTTAACAACCAAATTTAACTTTTAGGTCTGAAATCTATAAAATTTAACTTCTGAGCGAGACAATCCAGCCATCTCAAATTTCATGAACATGCTTCCCTTTGGCTCTGAAATCTATAAAATTTAACTTCTGCCTGTGCCTATTTTCTGATCTAAGAAAACTAAAAATGTCAATAACGTCAATGCAAAGGTGGCAGTTCAGTTAACTCCCTATATTCTCTGTCCATGAACAAAAGACGTCCAACCTCAAGAGGTATGGTCTCAATAGAGTTTTTGACGCAATTAATGGTTGTGCAGTCATGTCCGTAAGCTAGAGACATAACACATCAATATCAGTCAATTTTAATCGATGTTTCAAGGGCATCAACATTGTCATCCCCCTCTCCTCTCTTTCTGTCCTTGCTGGTATCAAATTTCACAGCAATTTATTTGTAAGCAAGTGGTGCTTGAACTGTTGTTTTTTCTTTTTCCATTTTTTCTTGTTCTTCTCCACCATTTACCCACTCAATAAAACAACTTTTTGTTTCCTTTTCATGGTTGTGCTAGTTGGGGTAATCAAGGGAGGCAAGAAATCCTATTAAAAATTTGAGGAAGTACCTCTATTTGACGTCGTGTCCTAGAAACATCCAGGGGACATGTAGCTGCAGCTGCAAGGCTTCCCGCAACAACACCAGCAGTGAAATTTGCCCCTGTGATAGAGGTTGCGCTGGATTCATCGCCCACCAGAGAAAGTATACTTCTCCTGATCTACACAAATGACAATAAGAAAGCAGCATCAAGTCAGACATCTACCAAAGAATGATATATGCGAAAACCAAGGTATATCTTATAATTGCTTGAGAGAATAAAATCTTACTGGCTCAAGGGTTGACCAGCAGATTGCAGAGAAAGGAACGTCACGAGCGAGTTGTGCTCCAAGACCAGTCCATAAGATGCGGTAGTTTTGCACTGTTAAGAAGGATATGTCAGCAATGATATCTAAAAAGACAACAGAGAACTATGTGAATAAATTTTGGATTGTCCATCAAACTTCATCTGTTCACAAGAGCTGATAACTGTATGTCTTGATTAACATCAATTGACAACCCAATTAAATAAAGGAAAAAGAGAAGAGAGAGTCTGCAGTATTCTTTTTATTCAAAAATCAACTCACAGTTTTGAAGGTTATTTCTTCTGGCCGGGTTGAGAACTCCAACTAGTGTCTTCCATACTCCTGGGGGCTTCACACCAGTTTGTGGTTCATTAAATGCCTAAATTGAGAGGAGATATTATAAGAATAAACCTTCTTTAAAAGAACTATTAGAAAAGATAATTGTGTCCAGTGTCCACATATGTAGTCCAGGAGGTAGTTAATGAATGTACATGAGTAGCCCTTTGCCCAAAGGAACATAGGTAGCCAAAGCCAATTGCTAAAGAATTATCTACAGCGTGGTTGCCTAATTTTTTCTAGTTATTTCATTGTTTCATGCAGCAAGTCGGTCTCCCATTACAGCAAAAACATCGGCACAGATCCTTAGTAGTAAATACTGATTATATTTCCTACTGTTTGTAAATTTTAGTCCTGTCAAGACAAAGAACCTTCTGCAAAATTCTACTCACATCAAGTTCCTGTAACTGAATGGAATCCAACTATGAATATGTATTGTACTCTCCAAGTCATCATGGATTTTAACAAATAATTTAACAGTCACAAAGATAATTGCTATACATTTTCATCAAAATCAAGCAGACTAGTCTGCAACAACGCCGTAACTCAAGCTCCTATCCGCTAAAAGTTCAGGTTAATGAGAACAAGTAAAATATAACAAAATATACCTGCATGCGGGTCCTTGCCAGTTCAACAGGATAACAAGTAACACATGCTAACGAGCGTGCAAGGGAACCTGCAACTAGTGGTACATATGATGTCAAGATTGGAGCATTGTGAATTGTGAAATCTTCCATTAAATTGCGGAAAATGTCATAACAAGGCATGTAGATTCCCACCTGGAAAACAGTGATAGAAATCAGTAGAAGGTCCTCAAGATAATTTCTTGTACAGCACTGAAGCAAGGGGTCACACATTAAAGGAAACCATTTAAGATAATTGAGGAAATTCATATACAAGAGAAACTTACTGTTGGCACAGCCAATGCTAAGCTTGCATTTGTGCCTCTCCATAATCTAGCAATGCCTTCCTGCAAATGTTTACTTCTTGTGAAGCCTTTGATCATAAGTATTTAATATTAATGCAAATGTCCTAATAGTGGCACCTAACTATCTTTTTAGTAGGGGAATAGTTATTAGATGATATAAAATTCCTTCCCAGCATAGAGCGAATCAGTCTGCAAGAATAATATATAATGGTATTTATGACTAGTTCTTACAAAGTCTAGAAGCTAGTATTAACCCCAGGTTTAACAGAGTTATGTTGTCTGATCAACACTTCACCTTTAGACAGACAACATTGATGTTCCAAATTAGGAGCATTTACAAGTAAATTTCATTGAAAATTGCCTTCTCTGCAAATTTTCCAATAGATAATAAAAACCACTATATAATTTTTGAAATATTACAAGAAAATTAGCAGGCTTTGAACCCAAGACCTCTTGTATCACTTCAAGAGATTTTACCAAATTGAACCAACTAGCACTAACAACCGTCTTCTAGTTATCTATTCATTTTTCTGAGATAAGCAGATTTGCAAAGATCCAACAGATAGCGCATTAGGACAAAAGTAGTCCTAGATCTGCAATGGTAAAGACTTCTCCCCAGCATAAACCTATGCACTATTGGAAAACTTCAGTCACTTCTTTTCATCAAATATATGTGCAATTTACCAGTAAGTTCTCATATCCACCAACCTGACGTATGATTTTGCAGAAAACATCCAATGTTCCTTTATATCTATTACATTCTGGAGCCGGTTCAGAGCATGGAACTGCACATGTGCATGATGAAGAATTTTTCAGATCTTGAAGCATCTACAGAAACAATTTTAAATGTTTATCATAAGATCATGTAACATTATACAACAGCAAGAACAACAACGTCTAGAAAAATAATGGTTACAATGAATAAAACAGAATTCTATCTATCACAATTGTCATTTCAATCTCTCCAAGTCACAGACCTAGGATGGAATGGAAAAAAAGGTTGTTTTAAGGATTTAACTAAATAACAGTTTGTATAAGAACCACAACAAAGCAAGATAGGCGTCACCTGTTACTCTACATGCACTTTTAGAAGCATTTGGATTTCTGCACTTAACAAGTATCAAACAAATAATTCATGTAGTAGCTAGAGAAGTTTGATGATAACAGGGTAAACCACAAGAGAAATTGATGAAATAGAATTCAATGAAACTATTCAGGTTTGGTTAAAGTGTTAAGTGTCGTTTGTAATTCATTATGATGTCAATTTACGAAGAGATTTTTCTTCACACAGCTGTTCAGATATACATAAACAATTCCACTTTCTATCCAACAATGTCTCCAGAAACTTCCTTTACTCGTAAAAGATCAGTTCCGTAACATACAATGCAATGTAAAGAAGAACAAAAAGGCAGTTAGCATACCGTGTTACTGTTAAATGAAGATGTGCGACATATGCCATGATAAGGAACGCCGGCAGCCTGTGCTTGCAACCTAGTCTGAAGTCAAGCCAATGAAAACGCATAACACCAATTACCTTCGTCATAAACCTCAAAACGTCACGCAATAGAGTAGAATTTCTAAAAATGTTAACTTCAGAATCGATACAAGTGACTAGCATCACCAAAATTATTGGGTAACCCACGATAATGAATAACAGAAAACGCAAAGTTTAAAATTAGACGAAAGGAAAGGGAATTAGTACAACAGAAAGTGAACAATTTTTAGAAATAAATCATAAAATATAATGTGCCTGAACTGAATCAATAAAAAAGTTTGAACCACTTGTAAAACCTTGACAACGTCGAGAGGGTTAACAATAATCGCGGAGAGAATAGCAGCACCAGCAGCAGAGAAAGCTCTTTCTCCGAAACTCAAGTTGAAATCATTCATGGCATTCGAATGCTGTATGGATTCTTCTGTAAACATAGTGTCCGAAACAGACGAAACGTTTCCCTCCAAATCAACTCTGGTTGCCGCCGCTGCACTCATCCATGAAGGGACGGTCGGCCTCGACCCCACCATTCGTCTCCCTCTCCTCCCGGAACAACTAACAGAAAGCAAAAACGGAATTCAATTGTGTTGTTAATTTGACTTGCGCCGCAAGGCTCATTTAGTTTATAATTAAAAAAAAAGAAAAGAAATTCTAGGGCCTTCGAATTCGAGGAGAGGAGAAGCGATTGACGACGTGGAAATGAGGGCGCCAAGTAGTGGTCTGACGTGTTCAGTACAAGACTCGGAGATGAAGAGAGTTTGACACGCAAACAGAAATATTATTTATTTATTTATTAATAACGTAAACAGCTGGTATTTCTATTTGGGCCTCATTAGACGACGACGTATGGCCCAACGTCACGATTTGATATTGAAAGGCACGTGTCCTCTCAAACTGTGGGGGGTATTTCGGTCATTAGAATTGAGGGTCCAAGTCCAACGGAACAATTTTAAAGGATCAAACGTACGAATTCATTCAAATTCCAAAATTACGTGGCAGTCTTTGCTTTGCAAATGTGAGCCTGAGCAGAGGTGGGTTTGGTTGCTGCGATGTCGAGCGCTATCTTGAAGAATCAATACTTCTGTTAATGGAATCTCACAAGCTCATTTACAATTGACATCGGTATGTATGATGGTTTTTCAATAATAGCAAGTCTTTCACGTTCCATACGTGTAATTAAATGGCAAGAAAGCAAATGAGAAATTTGCCCCTGCCAGAAAAGACATCAAGCGATCTCGTGCTCGCGGGTGATTGGCAGATTATGTATTCCTGCTTCTGTAGAATCAGCATAAGGAACTGCAATGCTTTTGTCTCGAATGATGAAAATGGAGTGTTTTGATGAAACGCTTGCCGAAACCATTACCCATTGGCAGCAATTCCAACTACCTTTTGGCACTTCCATGGATCCAATTGAAATCATATGCAACTAATCCTTCTCTTGCTATTGTGATTGTGAACCCTGGGGGCAGCAGTTTTCCTGTATTTTCAAATTAGAACAAAAAGCAGTTCTTTCTTTGCCAAAACGTGCATTCAACTCATTCATCACATCAAGCGCTTCCTTGATATCCCGTTGAGATATATTCTGCCCTTCTGCAAACAAGTAAAAGCCGCATGCCGATCAATCAGTTTCCACGACTGCAACTTATCAGGATTAACATATATGTGTGTGTATAAAAGACATTTTTAGCTTGACCAGGAAAATCAGTTCTATCTCAAGATGGTTATGAAACTGAAAAATGTTTTGGTTTTGTCTATGAAATGAAAGTTCAATTTATGTTGTGGATTCCTAGACGTTTAGAGGAATGACTTGTAGCAAATGCAATGTGATAACCTACCAAAGAAAAATATAAGCAAAGAAAAAACTGGCTGAAAATATTTACCTGTAAACACCCAAGCATGTTTTCAACTTAGTTCAATGAATTTGTTATGGCAATCAATCTCTCATTCTCTGCAAAGGAAGTCTCTGCAACATCACAGAAGCGACCACGATCTGAACAAACTTTGCAGAAGCTGATACTGCTTTCAATTTCATCATTGTGTTTATTAAGTACAGCTTGTGCACTCTCAATGAGACTTCGCAACCTCTTGCTTGTCCAATTCCATCAAAGAACTCATAGCCTGTCAATCAAATTCTAACCCCACATGTAGTAGATGTTAATCCATGTTCCGTTCATCATCTTTGCCCATTTACCATTACACATTTTCAGATTTCCCTAGCTTTTCCTTTTTGTAGTTTCTGGAAAGCTTGAGACAATTTGGAGTGAAAGGTAGGCCCCTTCTTCTTTTATGAATCCGCATTTGGTGTGTGCACAAATCTTTTCGGTCTCTTTCGCTTTCCGCTTTATTTATGTGGACTCGCTTTGAAGTGAAGTTTGGTTCGGAACTGAGGGGCTTAGCTGTCAATGCCCCACGATCAAGCACTCTTCGCTGTCTGTAACATATATTTGTTCGTGCATGTCGTCAGGCAACCCTTCATTCCTCGTTATGTAAAATTAACGTGCACAGAAACCATGCTTCCGAAATCTTAGTACATTTGGTCCCATTTGATTACATCCTGCCGGCATGTCTACAGAAATCAGCTTTTGGTCTCTTCTTTTGGGCAATATAATCAAGGGCCCCTGTGACCAGCCAACCCATTCAGTGTGAACAACTTGAAGATGGGCCAAGCCTATAAGCACCATTTCAGATACACTGAGCCGGGCTAACTAGTTTACTTTTGTCCAATTTGTTGGGTCCATGAGCTGTCTTCTCATAGTCAAGCAAGTGGATTGCTAGCCTAAATCAATAGCATCATTTGTTAATGATTATATGCACAGTTATTTGGCTCTTTGCATCGGCAAGAGACCCAAAACATATATTATGTTCGAGGAACCGATGCTCAATGGGGTCATATTCTATGCATAACGAGCAAATCCTATAAGCTTGAATGCTTGTTAGATTTCAATCCACGCGCTCGTTACTTCGTGTTTATACTTACTAATTTGTTAATCAGTTTCCCCAAGGGGCCACAAACATGTAAACAGGCGACACAGGTAACCATTCATCACCCAAAACTTAGATTTCAGTAACATACGTATTTGATTTTTTTGTTTTATACATTGGACCATCATTGAAAAAATATAAATATAATGAGTGGAAAGTTGCATAAATCGTATACCCACAAAGAAACTTTTATGGCCCCAAAACGTTTGGATTCGCTGAAATGCAATCAATATAATGCTTACTTTCTCGCGATTGCTCCATGGAATTGCCATCGAACTTGTGGTATAAACAAGCCCTGACCGACTTAAGATTGAGGCTGAAGCTTAATTATTCTACGTAGTTAAAATTTAAGTGTACTGTGAATTCGTAAGTTATTAACGATGCATTTGAAAATATTGAATAACAAGGCATGATCTTTAGACAGTCAAAAATATAACTGAATAGCCTTGTAATATGCTGCACATTTTGGAATAAATATCTTTGATTTTTGTTTTTTCGCTTTCTAATATCTTTGCCTTTCATCGTTGCCCTTTTTGGTCTCGTGCAATGCATGTTCTAAATTCTAGCTTTATTATGCAACTAACTAATTAATTCTAGAACGATAACTGTGAAGTCTTTCACGTGTTTCCTTGGTGAAGAGGAAGAAAACATTTGACTCTATTTGACAGGTGGTAGACAATATCTTCTGGACAGTTTCAGAGCAGCACTGAACGCGGTGTCAGTCAGAGAAATGGCGTACGGAGTCGCTATGGGTTGTGTTTTAGCTGTAGTACCCATATTCAATATCTGATTTGTTTGTCCTCTTGAAGTGACATCTTCAATGCTCAGGAATGCCCGCCATTGCACTGCGTTGCGTTGCAACTCAAGCAGACTAGCTTTCTTTTTCTTGCTTTAATGGCAAAACAATGCACATTTGCTTCTCCTATTATCCAACGTCTGAAAAATAAAGATCACTGAAGAACTGAAGTGGCCAAGTGGGGACCATCACAAGCCAAAAAAAAAGAAGAGGCCTGGCTATGCCATTTTGCTAGTAGCTAAGCATTGAATAGGTCTGAAGACTACAGAAAGAAGCCATTTTAAAAGAGTTGCAAGTGGGTCTGATTATGATACGATCATCTGCTTTGAGATTTAGTAACAGTAACAGAGGTTTTGTGTTGTATCGCAATGGCATCGGCAAGTGGGCATTGCACTGCATGATTTTTTCCTGTTTCAAATTTAAAACATTATCTATTATGTGAAAAAGCCTGCAGTACAAAATTGCCATCGAACTTTATTGTGGATTTTTTTGACCACATATTCAGGAAAAAGACAACGCCCGTAGCCGGAGATTCAAGCACGCCGGGATAATTTCCCCTGAAAAGCAGCCGGCCTGTCTCGGATTCTACAAAACCCGCAAAACATGGTCTACCCTATTGCCTATTACCACCATTTTCCAAGGCATATATATTAACGCTTAGAACTTGTGTTAAATGTCTGATCCCACTTGCTCAGCAGCCTCGGTCTACGTGGGACCGACGTCGTTTCCTTTCAAGGATTCACAATCTTGAGGGTAGTCTACTCCCTTTCGAACTTTTTATAGTTTTGTCTGTCATCAAAGGATAGATATTGACCAAACACACAATCTACAAATTAATATAAAGCTTGAAATATGCGTAGGCAGGCGAGCATGCATGTCCGAACTCCAAACACAGATTTTAGATCAACACACACAGCAAATGAGCAAGGCAAATGACAATGATTCTGTGTGTTGTCGGACGAGAAGTAGCTAGACACAAGGATAGCCGAATACACTTTAAAAAGAGGGGCTAACAAGAACACAGAAAGAGAGAGAATAGTGTTAGGCTGTCGAGTAACCCAGCTCGCCAACCGTTGAATATGGCAACTACCTTAGCTACTCCTTGAGCCCCAGTGCCATTTGGCCAATCACCCAACAATCAAACAGTGAATAACGGCGCACTTACATGCCATTCCATTGCCCTATTGACTTTTTAGCCATCAAACCGCCCTTCATAGATTGATTCCAGTGGCAGTCACCATCTCTACATTCAACATATTCATCAACAACACCATGTAATAAGACTAATTAATAATATTTTCTCCTTTTTCCATATTAAAACATGCATATAAAAACGTACAATCATAGTTATCATTACCAGAACAAAGAGAATTAACGGATAACATATTACACTCGTTAACAAATAATTAAAAAGAACACACATTTTATTTGTAATTATTATCGAGGAGTGGATCACATATAAAACGCATCATTTTGAGTTACTTTGAGTTAAGCAAGAGGATATTATTGACCAAACACGACAAAAGTTGCCATGTAACCAAATTCAAAACTCTACTAGACAACGCTTTTTCTCTGAGAATGCCTGCCTGCAACTGCGAAGACACACACTGTGCAACAACCTTACATGGAATCACACTGAACATAATAATAATAATAGTAATAATGAAGCCAAGAATTCACACATATGGTTTACCTTGCTTGATGAAAGCAAGCTTTTCACCCAAGACATGAAGAAGAAGAAGAAGAAGAAAAAGCAAAGAAAGAACTTTACTTTGTCACGTACCCAAAATTCCGCTCGGATTTACCAACACATGAACATTGACACGAAATATTGAACCCAAAGGAAAATCGAATTTTTTCGGGAGAGAGGAGCTGAGCAAACGATATCTCGGTCAATGTCAATGCAATGTCAAAGAATGATCTTGAAAGTAATTTTCCACGTCCCAAATGCATGAACCAAAATCCCCGTCTAAACTTACAGAAATGTCATCCAAATCTTCCCTCAGAACCGGTACGCTCATCTCATCGAAAAATATCCGAGCAGGAGTTTCAGAATCCATGAAAATCGGATCCAAAAGAAAACAATCAGGAACCGGTTTCCAATGATCACTCTCTACTGTTCTGAGCTCTGCTTCCTCGTTAGAATGATATCTGAGAACAGAAGTTGGTGAACATATTGTCTGAGACTCTTTCCCCGATTCATACCCAGAATTCGTCACAAAATCAACTCTTTCCCGTGGCTTCAAAAAGTTTGTTTGAGCGTCAGGTCCTTTAATACGAATAGCGGCTTGATCGTAAACAAGAGCAGCTTCTTCTGCCGTGTCAAAAGTCCCCAACCACACCCTGGTTCGCTGGAACGGGTCTCTGATCTCTGCAGCCCATCTACCCCATGGTCGCTGTCTCACGCCTCGATATTTTTTCGTATAAGATCTGCTACCCACTCTTTGTTTCACTGGCTTTGCGTTGTTTCTTTCTTGGGTAGTGTTTCCCCTTTCACATGTAAAATTTGAACAATCTACAATTTTGATTTCGTTAATGTGCTTCTTCACTCTGGCTGCCGTTGAGTATTCTTCATTTTCGTCACTTGACGAGTCAGTGGCATCGCCATCCGTCACTGAAATGCGAATAACTCTTGCTCGAGAGTTTGTTGGTTTCCCAAGCTTGGTTGTAATGGTTCGGTGTTCTGTGTATTTGGGTCGAGAAGAAATTGACCGATCCATTTTAAAATATACTTAAAAATGATCCGGGTATCGAGCGAGCTTGCACACGAACAAAACTTGAGAAATCAAGTGAAAAAATGGAGAAGAAAGTGTGGAGAGGAAGAGCAAAGCAGAGTTTCAGTAGCAGAGAAGAGTCAAAAAGCCAAGAATCAATACTTTTATAGAGGAATCCTGAATAAATAACTCACTTTTTTTTTATAAATAAAATAAAATTCAAATGCATTATTACTTTTTATTTATTTATTTATTTTTGTGTGATGGAAGTTACGAGTTTAAAATTTAATTGCTGATTAAATTGTTTTAAAACCAGGAATTAAGATAATAATTAATAAATAATAAATTGCAGAAAAATATGATAGTTACAGGCGGAGATTCCGGTGCTCACTAGCCGCATGTTGATGCTTGACACGTGGCCGCATATCCCCGCAAGATTGTTTGCCAGCATTGGCACCAAGGTAAATCATATTTACTTGTTTCACTGACTCAACACCGATCATACCTCACAGCTTGAACCGCATTGGATACTTGTTGTGGACCCCACGGTAAAAGTACTTTCTTGTTGGTCCGTGATGAGAAGCGGATAAAAGAGCTGCATGACAGCTGGGGATCAAACCCATTTCCCTCTATTGCAAATGCCACGTGGGGGGTGATGGAGCCAACGTTGGTGAAAATCATTCCGACACCCGCATGTCAGTCAGGCCTTTGACTGTCAGAAGATCAACCTCACCTCACCTGAATTATATTTTATTTTAATTTTTAAATAAGCAGGATAATATATAAAAAATAATCTACTAATTATAGTTGTTTGCTGACGGATCAAAGCCGTTACCTCTTCAAATTCTTTTCTTTAATTGGGCAATCAGTCTGACTTGCCTACTCAGTAATTGTTTACCTATTAAACTCTTGTACCTGATTCTGCTCGGACGACTGAATATTCTTGCGTTGACCAACAAAGTCTTCTATTGATTTGCACCCCTAACAAAAGGGGATAGGGATATCCGGCAACAACCCAATCCCTCAAGGCATTATAAACTTATCGGTATATGTACAAGGACATGAACGGAGGAGGCCAAGAAAAACAAAGGTGGGTACTGCACAGGAGCTTGGGGAGCAAGCAAATACAAGGCATTGGTCGAAATATGATGGGTGGGAAAATTAAAAGCCACCTCGTTCTGACATGTCGCCGTTTTTCATTTACTTCTCGTGACCTCAGCCCTTAACTGATAGAAACTTGCAAAGAACCAGAGTGATACGATTGAACTTGTCAATGAAAGAGCAAACAGAGCAGAATCCCTATTGATCTATTAAATATCATCGAACATACTGGAGTGAGAGAAGGAGCTTCTAAGATATAAGATGTTGTCACTTGATAGCTTCTTGTCATTACACGTTAGTCCCCAGTCCTTGTAAACACAAGTGAAAATGTTGCAGGCCTGTAACAAAACAACAGCAAGAACAAGCACTGCGTTCTAAGGGTAATTTCACGTGAAAACCGTGTCTTAAATTCCAATATATGACATGCAATCGCGCATCAAACAACATCAACTATCGATCTTGCATCATGCGGAAGATCGATTTCAATACAAACAAGCTACAACATCATCTTGTTTTGATGGATAACAATGCATGAAGTAAAGACAAAAGATCACGCTTCATTTATACAAAATATGCAAGGAAAGACCACGTCCTATAACACAAAGCACACTAGCCCATGGCGTACTTTTGGGTCCAGCTCCTAGCAGTTGATTCATACTTGGCCCTGTCTGTCTTGTACATATGAGCAATTTCGGGCACCAAGGGGTCATCTGGGTTTGGGTCCGTCAACAGAGAACAAATCGAGAGCAATACCTGAAAGAGGAAACAGTAACCCTTCCCACCCACTTACAAAACAGCAATGATGATAGACTGAAGACTGGATAAATAAATACAAAGAAGCAATATATGCATTTCACAGAAGACATTAGATATAATGTTCGTTATTTTGCACGTAAGTAGCAGTCATGCAACCCAGGCGAGACTGAATTAGGAGTTCTAAAATTGCCAAATCCAGAGAGATCACTGCTATACTCATACCAGTAACAAAATATTTGATGATATTTGGAAAATGATGACATGTGGCTAATAAGAAAATTTTAGAAACACCTTCATGGTGGTACGCTAATATTTATCCTTGATTGGCAGAGTTAATTTATTTAGCTTTTGAAGGTTAAAAAGCAATAAATAGACAACCTTGGATATAGTCAGGGCAGGGCTCCATTGTTCTTTTAATATGTCGAGACAGATACTGCCATTGCTGTTAATATTTGGGTGGAAAACCTTAGTCCTAAAAGCAACCTGCAAGAGAAAAATATAAATCAAAAGATTGAATCTAAATACATGGCTCAGTGATGACACAGTAACCCGGAAAACATTTTAGCCTATTATAACTCAAATATCCCATGAAGAGGGTAATCTGACATGACATGATAAATTCTTCTCATACACGAACACTGAAATTCACAATTCCTATATTTCACAGCAACATGACCCACAAGCCACATGCTTCAATTATTAAAATTGTCTAGATCATCCCGTTCTGAATCTTAATAAGTCCCATCTCAAAGAGCTGTAATCTCACAATGTGTGCATTGTGGATTCCATAAATCTTATCCTCCTTTAGTAATCACAATATCTGAAAGATTGGGTTGGGTCTAAAATCTCATTCAGATACGGTGTTAAAACAATTTTCAAGAAAAATGAGTATGAATTAGAAGGCCTGCAACCACTTTCAATACTTGGGTCTGCATCACATTCGCACCTCCGATTTGTTGTTCAATATTAAAAATGGCCATATCATTCCTATCAAGAACAAACAGATAAACAAATTATATGACAAAAATAAAAAGGGCATATTAGGTACTTCCTAATTTCAGTACGTGTTAACAAGTCCTCCGTGTTCCTCTTTCTCCATATTAGAAAGAAAAGATGAATCTCAGTTAAGCAATATCAATAACTTAATGCCAGAATTGGCGCTATACCTTTGGTGGTTTAAATGGGTAGTCAGGAGGGAAATGGATTGTAACTAGAAATACTCCCCCTGCATAAGGACTTTCTGGGGGACCCATTATGGTTGCTTGCCAATGAAACATGTCTTCAGCTACTGGGCCTGTCAGCATATTCACACAATACATTATGTCCCATAAAAGTTTCATGGTGGACAGTCAGAAACTTCATACAGTGAGAAAAAAAAAGGAAAAAAAATGTATGCATTTAAATAGGACTAATTTGATATGTACAATGAAAAATAATGCCACAACCACAATCACCTGACATCATTATTCTTGGAGATCACAGTGTTAAACCCATTTCAAACAAACACACAACATCAGTGATATATCTGGGTAACAAATAATTACTTGATCAAAGAAGAAAACGTGTGAATAGCATACTATTGCTGAGCTTGGAAAGAAAAATAAGGTCAATTCAACATTGAGGAAGAAAAATAACATTGACAGAGCTACAACAAAACTGACCAGATGCAGGTAATTACTGTATTGTTTAGCAAAGGCAATATGTCGTGCAGAGGTAAGCCTGCACAAGCAATCAGTGCTTAGCAGGGAAATATTCTCATAAAGAAACCATCACCATAATACCTACCAGAAGTGAATGACTTAAGATAGGATCCAAAATTCAATTCCTAGGTGAATAAAAAAGCACAATTGTGGGATAGCCGAAAACCTTCTTAAGATACTTTGAGTCAGCAACCAAACACCGTTAGTACAGTTAAGATTTTCAGAGATAGAAAAAGTGTATGATAGCAGATGATGTAAACTCAACCAAAGAGTGCCAATTTGATTAACAGTTATTGTGAAGAGTAATGATTGCTTAACTCCAGTAATCTCTTATCTGTAATCTGATTGAACCACTAAACAAGTATGTTTCTACCAAACTCCCCCATTTCTGTATTTGGTCGACTCAAAATTCATTTGGTATTGAGGTGTGGAGGTTTTAAGCCACAGTTGCTGTGGGGCGGAAGCACTGATATATCTTTTTAGTTTTGCTTCGAAAGTTAAGTGCAATAGCCACAATCCCAGACAAAGCCTAAAACTAGTGCTTCTACAGTACAAATTACATGTATTTGTCCAGGAGTAATCCCTTTTCTATATTCAGATGAAATCTAAGCCTTCATACAACATCATCCAACTAAATTATAACTATAATTGTTTATCTACTAGGCTCCTATCATAATTTCTCTGCAGCAAACCCTTCCAAGGGAAGTAAAAGCTTAAACAAGAAACGTAAACTTGAATAATATCGATACCTGTTATCAAGTTGCAAGATGAGGAAACCAAACCCGCTTATAAACTGGATAGAGAAGACTTATACATATCAAACAAATTTTCATTCGAAAACAGCATATTCCCAAAGCATATAAGACACTTTTAAACTGGAAATTTAAAAAGAAAGCCCCCGTTCTATTAACGAACAAAGCAGCGCATGATTTCACAAATAAAATCCACTAACCCTTGAACATCAAGCAATACAAGCCCAAGCCACCTTATCTAATTATATCACTTTGCAAAACAATTCCGCACAAATATATGCACCTCATCATATCCGAACCCCAAGCAAAAGTGTACACACACACACACACACTTATATGACGTGATATTGTTATAATATCAAAGGACCACGAGTGTAGTAAAATCGACATATTCAACCCAGAAAACAAATAACACGACGACCCGGATACAATAAAATGGAAAAATCACAGATCGAGCTCCAGCACAATCGCATAAGACATAACCCTGGGAAAAATAGCTGAAACAAACAAAAACAGTGCACAGATAACGTGAAACAGCGAAATAAAAAAATACCAGCACTGCAAGAGGTGGGAGGATCTTTCTGGAGATCCTTAAGCTCCTTCAATATCCGCTTGGAAGCCATGAGCAAAGAAACCTCCCCGAAGATCGTATCTGATCTGCGAGACGGAGTTCTAGAGATAGAGAGATAGAACAAGGTGGACGAAATATACACCAAGAAAATAGTATCAAGATAGAAAGAGAGAGACAGCCGCAAGTACGAAATTTATTTGCGTAGTTCACAGGAATGTTTAAAGTTATGAATCTGGTCTTGACCCGGCTGCAAATTGGGCCCCGGCGAATACATGTAAATGAATGGCTGTCGTTGGATTCCGATTTCCAACAACTCTGATTTCCGATTGATTCTCATTATCCGGTTACATCACCCAAATGCTAACGGGTCGGGTTTCCTAGGAATTCTTTTACTTGACGGGTTCTCAATGATTGAGGGAATTAATCTTCATGATGTTTGACATCCCATCAACAGTTCACTGATGAGTGAATTTTACTGTCCCAGTGATAGGATTCCCTGACTTTTCAATAGAAAAATTGCATAAAGTTGGCAGATATGGTATCCCTCTCCTGCTAACCATCCTTACTTAAGGAAGCCGCCAGTCTACTTCCCTCTTGACCCAACGGTGACACCTTATTTTCCAAGGATCGAATAAAATGGATGTTACACCTTGTATTTTTATTATAAATATATATGTGTGTGTATTTCCCATTATTTTATTTGGTTTTGTCTGTTATTGATAGAAACGGTGGCAGCCTGTCAGCCCATCGATCTGGAACAACTATTGTATTTATATTTATACATACCCATTTATGAACTTGACTTATTACATCTATCCCCATCCAATCGCATTGCATTAAAAAGAATCCAAAGCTTGTGACTCTCGGACACAGTTTGGAGTCTCGTCTCATGCCCCATGATATGATGCCTTCACTCTACCATGGGAGAAGAAAATTAATGGTGCATTTGGGCATTCCATCCAGGGCCTTCGTGCTAACGCCCCCGCAAAAGACTTTGATACCCAATGGCCTTATCTTGAGGCCTTGTACTATGACGCCCACGCTCGTCCGAAAACCCACGTTCACCACCAAATCCTTGCTTCTGTATTGTCTCTGAAGCCTTGGTCCCATCCCGTCTTCTACCACCTCGTTGCTCTTCGTCTTAATCTTCAAACTCGTCACATTCTTCTTGGCTTGCGTGAACCCTGGTACCTTTGTTGACCCCAAATCCAGGCCCTTATCCTTGCCCCCACTCACCTCCACATCTGAATTCCCGTAGTAGTACGTCAACTTCCCGTTTGGGTTCCGAATTTCCACTCTCGTTAACGTTGCCGCGTTCAGGTAGGTTCCGTCGGATTTCATGGTGATGTTGAATTGTGGAAACGAGAATGACTGGAGGTGGAAAACAGGGAGTTTGGGGTCATACCAGAGGTAAAATACTGCAACAGAGATTAAAATGAGGACGATGAGGATTAGTGCAAGTATACAAAAGCTGCAGCAGCAAATTCGGCAACAGCTCCTGCGTTTCCTCTTCGGTTGGAAAGATGGCGGGAGGACTCGTTTTCCCTGCGGCGGTCTTCTTGGGCCAGGAGGGAAGGAGCCGTTCGGGTCCCTGTAACCCGGTGGTTTTTGAAGGACCGGCTTCCTTGGTTGTTCGGCCATTTTCAAATTGAAATTTGTACGCTCTGTTTCTCTTTTAAAAAAAACAAAAAAATTGGTCAAGCAGGATAAATAAAAACAAGGATAATGGAGTGAAATGCTAGTTGATTTTCCTGGTTGTCAGTTAAATCAACGAAAGAGCCAAACAAATTCTCAATCTCTGATAGACTTCCCCTGGTATAAATCTGTTCTGTAAAGAACGGGATGAACTGAATAGAACGAAACGAAGAAATTTCAATCTGGGTATACAAAATGAATAGAAATGGAACAAACGAAAGCTAAGAAATCCGAGAAAATCGACAAGAAAGACATGCAAACACGGGAGATTGAACTGAATTTAGATCCGAAACAAAGAATCAACGCAAAGACACGTTGAACTTATGATCGGAAAAGAAAAGAAAAGTGAAACAATGAAATAACGAAGATTAAAGAGATCTGAAAATCATCAAATCAAATCGGGTGATGACAAAATCATTACGTTAATGAACGACGGTGAGACGAGAGAGAAAGATGAGAGCCAAATTTAACAGTCAGAACAAGAGTGAGAAAGTTTATATAGAGGAGTAAGATCAGGGGGTTGTGTCTGAGAGAAGCTAGAGTACGGGTGGCAGACATTCATTTTGCGAGATTCACGCGCCGAGTTTTACTTGCTGACACGGCGGGAAGGGAAGGTTGGTTGGTTTTCTTTGTTTACTGTCGTTTCAGAAAATTTGCCGATCCCTTTACAAGCCCCTGATCTTGGTATGTTGTGTAATTAAAATAAATATTTAAATTTGATAAATTGACTCACACTATTTCTAAATTACATGAGATACAATTTTCTATTTAAAATTCAAAATAACCGTTGAGTGTCATGTTTTCATCCACGTGTGACGGCTACCAGCCTGCCGTTATCCGCTGAATTGGCTTTTTCGCCGACGACAACCGCCACCCGACTTTGCAATTTACTAAAATACCTTTATGATGCTAATTTACCCAAACTACGAGGTATTTCGTACTTTCCTTTTTAAGTTTAATAAAATTATATATAAATATTTTTTTAAAAAAAAATTAAATTAAATTAAATATAGAATTTAATTTTAAATTAGATTTTAAGATATTAATCCAACGGTGAAGGCACTGTCACTGTTAATAAAGATGGTAGTAGTGGAGTCATCGAGCACTTGTTGACCAAGTTTGGCAAAAGGATAGGCAGTGCAAGGCTCGGCGTTAAAAGTCTAAGCCGGGACATACACACGTGCGTGTGCGTGTGCGCAAATGGAACGGACTTCGGTTATTTGATTGCAAAGTGAACGTTGAGGGTGCTTAATCATGCAAGGAGAAGCAGTCTTATTACATTAGACGGATGCCAAACGGTGCCTTCAATATTGCTGATCTTCGATGCGAGCATGCCAACTTTTTAAAAATTTTTTATGGTAAAATGTCTATTAATAATTATTATAAAAATAAAAATAAATTATAAATTAAAATATTTTAATAGATTGAGTGTGAATTATAATTCTCCTCTAATAACGATTGTTAACGGACGTTAGGGGAAGAAAACTCTAGCAACACAAAACGACGTCGCTTTTGTTGCTTTAATTCCCAAAGGGTTTGCTCGGGTTAAATGCCTACTTGCACGATATCTCAAAAGCAAACATTGAAGAACTGTAACTGACCATTTCTACAGCTTGGAGAGAGTAGTCCTTCGCCTTCAGTCATTGCCATTTACAGTTGAAATGTTGTAGCTAAAATTCAAACTGTTCGCTGCAGAAACTTGAAGGCACAACCAGAAGCTGCAAACGCCCCGTCCACTCTTCACCCGGTTTCAATGTGATAGGTTTCTCCATTGCTGCTGCATCAACACATAACATCTGTTTGTATTCCTCGTCACCAAAATCTACCATCGACTTCGATTTCTTGTCCCATGGATTCCACACCACTGTATTAGATTTGAACAAGAATCATTAAAAAAGATTGACCAAACCGCTAAATATCAAAGACAGGGAGACTAAACTACCCGACATGCATGCTGCAAACTCTTATGCATGTTTAGTCAATTAATTGGATTTCTCATGCAACTTAGTCATTGAATGGGTTGCTAAAAAGGAGTCACAAGCTCCTGCTCAGCTATGGCTATAATAATCAAAACTCGAGTTGCACTGTCTTAACAGTGGGCGACATGCATACTCAAACATATGGCAGCTTACCAACATCTGAAAGGCCTTCCTTCTTTAAAACAAATGTTCTCTTCCTTTCATGATCAAGAACTGCAATTACACTTGGAGAATGGAGATAAACTCGATCCACCTGCCAACCAAAATAATAAATAATAAACCTCAATGCCCTGAAACTCTAAAACTAAAGATGACAGTTTATTATACTTTAAAAGCAACACAATCATTATTTACCAAACCGCAATTTTCTCAACATCAATGAATTCCCTATTCAACATCATGCCATAAGTTCAGGGATTGAATATGTCACCCAAATGCATTGAAGTAGTTTTACAATTACAGAAATCCTTGAAGTATTAGTTTAAGGAAATTCAGAGCCAAAGGAAAGTAGTATTAAAGTTATCATACAATCTCCATAGGAATTTGAAGAAGAATAAGAGGGAGAAACCTAAGTCAAACCAGAACTAGTTGGAATTACACACTTGGCCAATCCAATCAAGGCCTTGTTCCCTAATTGTTAGATTCCTAATTCATTTTAACGGGTTGTACCGGAAAAACTCAAGACTTCACCTCAGATTCAAAGGTTAACGCATCTCCTTGTTCCGTAAATCTGTCTCTTTGACGAAGATTGTCAAGGTAGTCAAGTGTCTCCAACCCTTCTAACCTGACTTCACTGTGAACACATTTGGAAACATTAGTATTTACCAAAAGTCAACTTGATCATCAGATAACATAAGTGAAACATTCTCCAATAGTCCTTATAATTAGTTTGACAAATAGCCAAAGGGACTTCTTTCGAGTTCACATAATGTTCCATACCTTATGTCAGAAACTGACAAATATGTGTGATACGCAAAAGAGAAGCTAAATGGCTTGCCATTGATGTTCCTAACTCGTGATATTAATGTCAGATCTCCATCTGCTGAAAGTGACACCCTCAGACGAAGCTCAAAACTGTGAAGAAAAATGGTTCATTAGCAACACATCATAACCAAAGATTAATTGGGAGCATGCACATAAGTTGTCTATTTACAACAAGAGAAACTCTTAGTTCTGAATTTGGCAGCAGCAAACCATTCTAATCATCAAGAATTAAACCCCAGTCAACTGTAGTTCTATAATATATAGAGTTCAACCTACAGCAGACCTGATAAATTAATTTAAGTGGAACAAGATACTTATTGTAACTTCATACTATAGCAGTCCTTAAAATATTGTCTGCAATTTAATTTGAAAGCATCCGGGAAAGTCTACAACTTCCAATTTCCCACCTATGGGGCCAGCACTTCAGATCTTCTTCAGATGGTTTAAGAAGTAGATCAACAAAGGACTTTCCATTGGAATTATTTGGGTGCAGAGGAGGAGGGTCGTCTTCGATCATCCACAATTTGTTCCTTGCAAATCCATGCTGCTCTAGTGACCCACAACTTCCAAACTTCACAAGCATTAAAATAGTATACATCAGTACAATATGTCTTCAGCAATGACATTTAAGCATTCTACCAAAAGATAATTAAAATACCTGTGGGAAACAAATAGGGATCCCTCCTCGAATTGCTTTTGGGGGCTTAAAGATTGCCTGTCGTTGATGACAAAAGCAAAATGACAGAAAGGAATTCATAAGTTAATTTCGCTGGTAACTAATTCTGTTTCTGTTAACTTAAACAATTTTTAGAAGTACTAGCCAGATTCCAGGTTTAGTTACTTGAAGGCCACATCTTGAATATTTAGCCTGTTGGTAAACGACAAGACTTACAGCAATCATATTATTTTAATCAAGTTCTTGTTATAGACGGCAGTACCCGCGTGGCAGTTAAATGCAATTTAATATCATGCTAAACATGCAATTACTCTTGTGACTTCTTTTGATCAACCAACAACCGAGAAATCTACGTTCTTGGGATCTGTCCTCCGACAAATCTATCAAATTCTTCAGTAAACTACGTTATGTGCCTCAAAATCTAGCAAGACTGAAGCTGAGGGAAACCAAATTAATGTTTCCACAAAATTGTAATAAACAATGAGATGTTATCCGCCCTTTGGACAATCATTCATACATGATGAACAAATTAACAATCTCTTCCTGGAGTAGATAACGGAACCCCAGAAAAGCCGTCACTAATTTGACTTCACAGTTCAGGGTAACTATCATTCAAAGAAAAACAACTACAAAATCGCACCTTACTACTAGTGAATAGAAGTTCTTCTCCTTTCTCATTCCTCCATGAAGTAACTTGTCCTCCGTGCAAGCTTACCTATATCATTGCAAATATATTAAGGTATTTGCTTAAAGGAAAAATTAAATTCGTTGCATTTATTAAAAGAAGTCATGAACAAAAAATTTCACCTTGGCAGATGCTCCTTGTGGGTTTCGAAGGACGATCTGATCAATCCCATTCCAGTCTTTTATAATCTCCATTGCTGCTCTGTGATCCCATACTGCTGCAGAATGTCCCATCTTACAGACAAGTACAAATTCTGCACCTCTTTATTACCCAGAAACGTCTCTCTTTATAATCAAACAAGAAAAACCCCGAAGCACCGACAACAGTAATGAAGAAAAAAGCAAGTCACGCTTCAAAAACCAACTTTCTTGTGAACTGCAACCAAAGCTCGGCTACTTTTAAGTTCTTCCTGATTTCTATACTAGTAAAGTTCCTCAGATCTAGACAACCCCAAAAGGCTAAAACGCCATTGAAACTCTAGAACCCAAGGACAACTAAACGAATAAGGTGAAACATTTGGAAACAGCATAGCCCTACAGCTCACACCTATCAAAAAGCTCAAGCCCCTGAAAATTTGTCCTTTTCATACTGGGACAAGACAAGCGAAATCGAGTTCAAAGAAAGAAAAACAAAAACAAAACATCAACTGTCTGTGGGCTTAGCTCCTTTTTATCTAAAATTTAAAATTTTTCATAATAGATAGAAAGAATCTCAAACCACCGTACATTCAAATTTGAAAAAGCCCATCAAACGAGAACTAGAAATCAAGTGGATGGTCAATTATGTGACTGCAAGTACTGACAAACTAAACCCTTTAAAGTTGGAAACTAAAATGTAAAATCATAACATGTATTGAAACTGAATATTGAAGCAATGCCCGCCAAAGCCTACGACTGTAAGAAACACCACGTGCATGGCTACTGAGGATGAAAGTATTAAAATGCATTAACTAATCCTTTTCTCAGAAGTATGCATTCGTGTTATTATATATCTTAGAGTTTAAACATGTATAACTGGAAAATTTAAGAGACAAGAAGAGAAAAAAGGGAAACAAGATTTGTGAAAGCATGTCATGAAGTGGGTTGAACTTAAAATTGAATTGCAGAGATCTAGGCCGTGGAAATCCGAGAAGTACATGTTCTCTGTACAAACGGTCAACAATTCAAATAAGAATCCCCGTCAGATTGCGACAGTGACCATCCAGTGTCTTTTTTTAACGAGTCTTAGAATGAGAGCCCTCCATTTAACATAATCGCCACAAAAAGACAACGTGGACCTTTTAAAAAAAAGGAAGAAAATTTCTAAAAGTTACAAAGTGGACTCGGTTGGGGGTGGTGGTGGTGGTCTTGGATGTGGTAGAATAGACAGAATAGGATCAGTCCACTTTAACAATTACACTATGAAGGATGGATCACCCTACCCTTGTTGTATAATTTGAATTCAATAACGAGGAGGTGCAGCCGGAGGGGTCCATTAGATTGGATGCGATTCAACGGGGAACATAAACAGCAGCGTTGATTTGGTCTTGTTTTCTGTCAACGGGTTAGGATTTGAATCATGTGAGCAGCCTCGGTCTTTGTGAGCCACGATAACACCATGCTGTTAACATTACACGGTTTTCGCACACGTCCTCTGGTATTGTGTTGTACGATTAAACATTGCGAATCCATTAACAGTAAAACAACGGAAAAAATGCAACTCGGGTTTATGAGTGGGGGCCAACGACTGAACTCAGTTCAATCGCTGGCTCCAATAATTCAAATTTCCTTGTCTCATGAATCCTGCGTTGGCCTAACTCAGAAAAATACTTTCCATGGCAACCCACAATTACTTTTTTACATCGCTTTTAGTTTAGAAGGTTGTGCAGATTTGGAATTATTGAAACTTTCCTCGGAAGAATAGAAATCTATGATTCAACAGCAGCCATTGCTGTATTCAAGCTTCACTCACAATTATAAATGATTATTAACGTATTGGGATATGTTGTCTAAAGCAGCAGTTAATAAAATTGCACATCAAACCAAATACATATTATAAGTTGCAGAAGTCCTTCCCTAAGCTGAATCACAGCTATACTTCTCTTCAGTATACACCCCAGCACTCTGATTTATACTAA
Organism: Xylocarpus granatum; assembly: GCA_019650275.1. NCBI lineage: Eukaryota > Viridiplantae > Streptophyta > Magnoliopsida > Sapindales > Meliaceae > Xylocarpus > Xylocarpus granatum. Next base: position 34,252 of record BNST01002469.1, on the reverse strand, counting down.
AAATACATCAGGTTTGCCACAAGACTCGGAGGGAAAAAAATAAAACACCTTACCCGCCCATTGAAGCTTTCAGCAGACCTATCATTATCAATACTATTAAGTAACCATGCCAGCGCAAAGACTGCAAATAAATTCATTCTTTAATCAGCCAGCAGCCACAGCATCGGTCCTGGGTTTTGTATCCAACAGTTGATGCAGCTTGGCACCAGAATTCGACTTTTTCTCCAACAAGTGACTCTCTTCCTCGGTGTTTGCATCCACCGAACCTGAATTGTTAACTCTAGACAACAGGTTTTCTGTACAAACTGGTGGAACCCTCTGGTCCTTCACGTCGTTCAAAACAAGTTCTTGTGTGTGTCCTAGTTGTGCATTTTTCAGTTTCTCCTGCATGTTAAGCCAATTAATAAATTAGAACATGACTTTTTCTACTTGGAAATACACGAGACTTGTGGACTTCGGGGAAATGCAAACTGACACTCACTCAAGACAATAAAATTTACAGGAACGCTAAAAGTGCATACCAGTAATATTGCACTCTCTAGCCTTAGTTTCTCTGACTTCTCTGTTAACTGATTTATTTCAGATTTGAGAGTGACATTCTCAACCGTCAAGGAATCAACTTTGCGGGCAAGTTCTTCACTCTCCGCCTGGAAGGAAGTAGAACGGGAAATAAGAATTCTGCTTCTAATTTGATGAGCTACAGAAAAGATTGACACTATAGATAGAAGGTTTTAAGTGCACCAAATGAGCACTTTCACATCTCAGTTTACCATACCTGCTTCCTCAGCCTAGACCTTCTAGCCGATTCTCGATTAGACTGTTTTCTCCTTTCACGTTTCAGCTCCTGTTCGCTCTGAAAAAATTGTCAAATAATATCAAAAAACAGCTAAATAGAATGTATTTTATCAATAAACCAAAATATATTTTATCACTAAATTCAAAACTAAACTTCTTGGAATAGTGACATCAAATCAAAAACAAGCCACAGTATCTCATGTCAATGCAGAATGGTAAGAAAGGTTCAAAAACAACATTGGCAAACAATACCTGCAACCATGTTTCAGAACGTAAAACTGCACAAGGTTGTGGAATATTAGTTGGACTTGTCTTAGCATTCATGGTAGTTGGGTTTCTATGCTCCAATGCCATGGTCATGCCAGGAGAAATTACTGGACCAACAGATTTTCCAGGAACACAGGTAGAAGCAACTGTTGTACCTGACACCTTATCAGATTTAGCATCGAGCTCCCCTACAGACACAGGTCTCGACTGGTGCTCAGTTTTCCCATCTCCACCTGTTGGCATCGATATTAAACAGGCCTTAGATATTGCAATCAAGTCTAGTCAATAGTATTCCAAGGTCACATTGCTTATTTTCATTTCCTTTCTTTTAATTTTTTTCCCACTTAGGAGGCATCATATTCACATTGCAATCATATTGATAAATCTGACCCCAGAATGCTACATATGGCACATCTAAAAATTCCACAGATCATCCTAGATATAAAAAATTGTCATATATGTTTTCTGAATATAAAGAAGAAATGGTTAGAACTACATTTCACAATAAGTTACCATGAATTGACTACCTAGCATGATCAATTATCCATCAAGTACACAACAAATATATTTTTATTTTGAAGGGCTTGACCACCTAAAACAGGCAGACATATCTCCAAATTGATCTAGGGCAGGAACGTAATAATTAAGCAAACACTTTCGAACACAATTTCAGAATTACAAGCTATCTAGATCAATATAAATTTGCTAGTTCCATAACCCACCAAAAGCCTAATATGTTTTTTCTTCAGTAAACAGCAACAAACTGGTTATCTAACGGTCACTATATCTCTGAAGTCATTAATTTCATACAAGGTACTACTGTATTCAATCACTTGTTGCCATGCTCTTCAATTTTCTGCTGACATATATCCTGTAAAGGTACTCAAACTGGACAAATGATTGATTTGTCACGATTTGTTCCCAAATTACATTAACCTTTTCAAATAAGTCGTAGTAGTTTTAGTTTATATCTGAATTACAGGAAAAAAGGCCACATAATATTATCTTTGACTTAAGGATGTATCATACAAGTCATACATATAGTGGGAGGGAAATCTATGCCACTAAAATTTCACAGGTCAACTCTACTTCATCATGATTTGATACTTGGTGAAGAACAGAATCATACTGGCAATAGTTGTTCCTTCTCGGCTTCTTTTACTTCCAGTTTGATCTGCCTGAAAATAAGATGGACAGCATCGAAAATATTTTCTAAATTTTACCAAATTAAAGTATATTCAGATCACTTAGTATAAACTGCATAAGCACATAAGGAAAAAAGAAGCGCTCACCTTAGCTGCGTTCCCATCACTTTCATCAGCGGAAACTTCAGTCTCACTGTTCAAATTGCAATAGAATTAGCATATATAGAAAGAACAAACTAGGAAACATATGAATATCTGCATCCTATGTTTGTTCAAACAAACCTCTGTGATGGTCCTTGTTCAGCCACACCCTCAGCACTCTCAGCATTACCATTGCCTATTGACATTGCCAGACCATTGAGTCCTTTTAGCTTCTTGACTAAACCTTGATCTGTATTTCCCGACGGTTTTGTACGTGCCTCTGCGTTCAATGGGGTTACAGCCTGCATTATTGTTCTATGGTTACATCCAACACTTACTTATTGATGCTTATACAGCAATAACAAATTACTTCTGTCCTTTCCCACGGATGCATTGCTAATTCATAGTATTTCAGCAACAAGAACAAAAAAAGATAACCCTACAAGAGGCTCTAGAGAGGTCTCAGGATCAAGGCTCCACTTACAGCAGGCGGAGACAGAACACCATAACTACGTGTATGTGATCCATAGATCAAAGGAAAAAAATTGATACATCAGAAATATTCGGTCAACAGAGGGCAGTCATCAGAATAGGTATGTCCACAGCATGCAGTGAAGGAATTGTCATTTTTATGACACAAGGTCAAGGAAATGAGCGCCCGCCTAACAAAAGTTTCCCAAAACTCAACCAAATCTAAGAAGCCATCAAGTAGGGTTACGGCTCACAACATGGTGTGAATTCAAATTTAGCACACTATAAAATAAACAGTTATCTGCTACTTACCAGAGGAACAGCAGGATGTGCATAAACCCCTCCAGGAGAGTAAATGGTCGCATAAGGCGCTCCATATGGTGGCATCATAGGCTGGAAGAAATTAATGACTTAACAAAATACCCGAGTCCACCTTTTCTTTAAACTCACTTCTCAGCATTAGTAAAATGATAGAAGTTGAGCCATACCTGGGGTGGACCCCACATATAGGGTTGAGGTGCATGGCCAGATGCCACAGCCGAGTTGTAATATGGCTGAATAGCAACTCTGGGGCCATAATATGCCTAAATATGTAAAGAAATAACACAATTCCCGTTACCAACTTTATGGAAAACAGTTTACTCAGTATGCTGAGCTGCTAACAGGAATACGGGAAACAACTTGTAGTTATAAAGTGGTACCTGCATGGCTGCCCAATCAGGATACACATGAATATTGCTCTGATCCTGTCAATAAAACAATTTGAAAAATATTCAGAAGCAAATTTCTTAATAGCCATATGGTAAGATGAGAATTGCCTCTTCCTAGCCACCACAAAATAAAAATCCAGGTTTTATTTATTGTAGTTTAAACAAAGAATTCATGGATAATCTGTCAGCTCACCAATGGTGCAGGGGAAGATGATTTATCAGACTTAGTAGACTTTCCATCTTCGTTGTTACCCATGGCCAAGCATCAAACTGGAAACCCTCGTTTTAGATGATGCACGAATTTCCTTCGCCTGTCTGTACTCAATAGTCAATTGCACCGGGGACAGGCATGTCAGTCTGTGATTGGAAAAGAGTGAAAACAACATAAAAAAAAGAAAAAAAAGGGACGCTATCATGATACAACTAAACTGGACACAGCCTAAATCCAATCATTCAAATACAAATCAAGTTCCAGAAATTCCCAGTATATAGAAGACACAAAATAGAATCTTCCCTTTATACATCAGAAAACAGAGGGACTGAAATGCACCTTGTAAAAGAAAATTCCTTGAATACTTTCAATGCCATCAAATTTGTTAGGTTAATGCAAAAGCATAACTCAGTTCATACCATAATTGTAAATTTTAATTAAACACATCGATGTCCAAACTTACTTTAATTAAACAGGTAAACAAACTCACAGTCTATAATCAAGTTGAAGAAAACGCTGTTCTCAAAGTTTAACTAAACTCTACATATCATTGAGGATTACCGATGCCTATCCTTCAATAACTCCGAAAGGTAAAAACAAAAATCCTGGGAAAAGACTGAAAAGAAGAGGCTACAACTGTCATTCCACCACCCTCACAAAACCAAAAAAGTGAACCACAAAAGCAAAGAACCAACAAGGCACCATCTCGCGAGGATAGTATCGGGAGTCAAAGACAAAAATACCTCTGAAACTGCAATTGAGGACATCTCGATTCTTCCCATTTAATCATAAAAGCTTATACCAAAGCAGAGCTTTTATTAGCGCAGCTCCAAAAATTAAAAAAACATGTTCTTCTCTCTTCAAATTCGAGCTAATAGAGTTTCAGGCGAAGAAGAGTTCTTGATGGAAGAAAACTTGTATGCATCAAAGCGTACGTAAACAGAGAAACTTGAACAATAGAGTTAAGCAGATTCGAAACTGCTACTAAAAAACAACGATAAATTTGAGGGAAGAAGATGAGATTAAAACATGCAGGACATTTCTTTCGCAAACTAGAAAACAACAAAGTTTAAGTGCAGTCGTAAAGTTTCTGTTGCATATGTGCTAAGAAAAACACGAATAATTTCAGACAAAAGTTAGTTGAAGGGAGTTTTGGTGAGTTCCAAACATACGAAATTTTATTTGTCTTAGCTTTCCTGCATTTCCTCGTCAACCAAACCCCATAATTTCACGACCACAATACTTACATGAACTTTTCTCCGTTTTCTCAGAAAACAAACAAAAAATAGTACACTCGAAATCGAAAACGTGGACAAAAAATCCGCTGAAACACAGCACCGAAACCGAAACTTAACATATAAAACTCCAAATTTTGCATACCTTAAATTCTCGAAGCCCAAATCTCCGCCTTTTCGCCACAAAAATCCACAAACTTCAAAGTTAAAAACCTTAAACTTTATCCAGTAGAGTGAAGGAAATAAAACGCAGTTCAAACCGGGAAAAAAAACACTAAATAGAAGCTGTGAGCCTCAGCATTTTGAGTATCCGCTTCAGGTATACCTAAAACCAGACGGAAAATGAGGAGTTGAGGAGCAGAGAAAGAGAGAGAAGAAAGAGAAGGCGGTGAAGGGGAAGGCGAAGGAGGAGAAGGAGCGCCAGGGCAACATCCACGTCACCGTACTCGTGTCGTATACAAGTACATCGTATATACGTGGGCAAAATTGGTTGTTGAGTTGGCCCATCGGTAATCGCGCTGGCCAAATTTATTTATTCCAACGTCACTTCTATCCTACACGTGTTGGTTAATGACTCGATCTACGCGTCCTTAATTAGATCCAACTTCTTCCATCGGTCACACGGCTTACGTGGGCTGTTTCCTTGGATTAATTCCGAATTAAATAATGGAATATTTTAATACTATCTATCAACAAAATTAACTATAATGAATAGGTGCTTTGAAATCCACGACCGGCCAGCCATTGACGAGCAGCAACAAGAGGGGCCCTTCGCTTGAGTGATATTTTTAGTCTGTTACTCCACGTGTTGATGTAGGAGTAGCGTGATTCTTCTGCATTTAGTTGAAGAGGAAATACAACGGGGGTGCAGAGAGAAATATTATCCGGGATGTATGGCACAGGCAATTTAAAAAGTGCGGGCTATTTTAGTACTTTTGGATTTCTTGCAGTTCCCACTCCATGTCTGACGCATTTTGTTTTTGACTCCGACGTTAAGCACCAATCCCTAATCCTGGCCGTCCATTCCCGATGCTGAATCAAGATGACTTTTCCAAATCGTTCATAAGAGCTCCATGTGTACGCACAGAGGTCACCAGCATGCGCATTAACAAATCAAAAGAGGAAAATTAAATAGATAAATCCAGTCTGGGACCCATCAATTCCGTTAGCAAAATCGAACAGCCGTTAATCAATCAATCAATGGGACAGTGAATGATCAGTCACGGCACGTGGAGATACGACAGTATCTCTGCCAACGAGGCCTCGCTTGCTTGGCTTGATGAAAAATAAAAGCATGAAAGCATGTACTTGAGGTGGTCCCCACCATGCCGGTTGGTTGGGAGTCCGTACACTGACGTGTCCCGCTCAGACTGACTCAGAACCTTGCGGGCCCCACAGGCAAGGGAGGTTGCGTGGCCAGCTCATAGTTCACGTCCCCCTGGAGATTATAGATGACGTGCGGATCTCCACGTGGTAGATCCCCACGTGCCAGTAAATTATTGGAATCCACGGCACCGTTTCAAATGTTGCATGGGATGGGAAATGAAAAGTACGGCTCTTTTATCGTGTTAACTTTTGTAATAAAACAATTTTAATTATATATATATATATTATAATAAGGGGTTTTTATTTAATATATTAAACACTACGCCCTCATGAAATTAAAATGTTTTGTCCTTTTACTGATGCTAACGCATGATCTGCCGGATTTTCTTGTGGAATCAAAATCAACCATGCAATAAAAGCTCGCATGTGACCGGGCTTAGTGGGCTATCACGTCAGACTCAGAAGGCCACGTCGGAGATCAACCTGAGCCGTCGATTAGTTGGCCATATTAACGGTGATGCGTATTTTTCGGTCCTTAGGAAAGGGCCATGTGATCGGAGGATCTGACGTGGCGGCCTCTCCTTGTTTTTTTTTAAGGGTGATTAATCAGTCCTGGCACCGTTCCCGACAAGGTGACGTGTCTTGCAGGCACAAGGTTTACTACGCAACTCAGGTGGGTCCCAGTTGACGTGGACCTTAAGAAAATGTTCAGATCGCATCTTATTATGTCAATATGTGAACCATTTTTTTCCCTCAATAATAACCTCAATGCAACCTCGTATTAACAGAAATGCCACTGTCCGCCGCAATTTTAGAAATCAGTGGCCTCGACCCTTGGCCCCGTTCACACTTGGGCTTTCAACCTTCAATAATCAGTGGCGGCTAACAAACAAAGAATTACATTTTGAACTTTCAATAATCATTTTTTAAAAGTCTAATTAACAATGAAAACGTTCAATTAACGATACAAAGGATATTGAGACTGGGCCAATTAGGTAAAGTACCGTGGAACATGGACATGTCGTAGGTTCATATTACTTAATTACCCCCCTGACTTTAGGGCCCCTCTATGAAGTTTAGCATCGGCCAGATCACTTTGACCAAAATGATGGGCTTAGGCTTGCAAACACAAAGTGGTGGGCTCTGCTCTTGTCTGTCGATCCACTTAGCTTGTTGTCAGACTTCTTGCGTGGTAGGTTGGTTAATCCCAGCGCTCTTTGTAAATTGAATCAATTAATATTGCTGCTCCCGGCAAAGCATTCTGTTGTGTTTGTTACTGGGATTAGTCCACTTTCCCTCGCTATCCAACTGAAGCAAACGAAGGAGTTCAAGACTGGAGTTGATGAACTCCACTCGGATGATAAAAATGGTATTCTACTTCGACAAAAGACCCTGTAACTTCACATTTTAATCAACCTCTGTTTTCATATAACTAGGGAACGACTTGAATAATTTCTGGTTGTCGGGCTCCACGAAACTTCCGCCAACAGACATTTTCGGAATGTCTCCATATATATATTTTTGCATTGGTCAGAATGATTTCACTTCCAATTCAGCAGCAATTGGCATTTCTGGTGGAGCTTCCTCTCTCCAGTACGGACCCGTACTGACATGGTTGCGGGACCTCTTACAACAATGCCGTGGTGAATTAACAATAACGTGCTTGAAGGAAACCTTGGCCCCATAGAGAAAAGATCTTCCCGATGTTTCCCTCATAGACGTAGACATCATTGTGTTGCTAGAGCTCTTTCAACATCCCAAATCCCATGGTAAAATTCTAGTGTGTGGGCATGGAGGTGGTGCCTGTAATTTTGATCCTCAAGCATTTTGCGGAAATTCCAGGGTGATAAATGGAAGCAGTGTGACGGCCACTGCTTGTAGTTGTGGTGATCCACAAGATGATGTAAGCTGGGACGGAAGGCTGCAAATAAGCTATAACTACATGGGCTGTTCTTAATGGCTCTATTTTGATTGATCCTCCTTTTCCACTTCACCAGCTGTGTGAACTCCACCCTATAGGTTGACCTAATCATTTCCAATCAGTAAAATTAATCGAAGAATATCAATTCAACTGCTTTAGATCTCGCAAATCCGTCTTTGCCTTTAAAATATCAGTTCAAAAGGCATTGGTAACATGTTCCCATGGCCTCAATACATTTTGTTTCTAATCTGTCGACCGTGGAATCCTCTTTTACGTTTAAGCTGGATGAATGTTACTGGCCTAAGGGCCAAGCTGCCGTCCTGTTACTCCATCAATTTGCCCCGCTAAACACAGAGATGCGAGTGAAATCTAACAGAGCAAATGTATGCACCGAAGTTTTTCAATCATAGTTCCACTACAGATGCCAATTGTCAATTCTTTGAATCACAGCGTCAACATAAATGGGCAAAATAATGAACCAAAAATTGCAAATAATTTTGTTTGATGATCCTAATTAGAATTCAATAATAAAGGTATCTTTAACACAGAAAAATAGTGGGAAAATGTACAAAACCATGAAGTATTTCACGGAACATAATCATGCTCAAGGGTTGGTTGGGTTCTTATCATTGAAGCTGAAGGCATTCTACTCCTTCCAATCCATGTTGTATCAAAAACTACCCCATTTTCGGACTTACTCTCCATTTTTCTTATCTTCTCCTTTCTTACAAGTTTATAAATGACCACCCCTGCCAAAATCAACAAAACCAACCCACCGAATCCAGCCACAAATCCTAACAGCCGCCACTTCCATGATCTCTCCTTTCTCTTTTGGGGCGGCTGCTGTTGGGGCTGCGGCCGGGATGGAACAACTAACGAGAAATGGCCTGGACCTCGAGTGACACATTGATTTGATTTAGTCATGCTGCTAAATTCGAAGGACTTGGCAGCACCAAATTTGACACACTTTAGCGTAACATTTGAATCTTGTAGCACAACGTCAGGAAAAGAAATCGAAATAGGATCGTCCATCGCGCTGAGTGTAAGCTTTCTATTTCTTAATTCACTTAAATTTGAAGCATCATAAGCAGCGAAGCCAACGACGGAAGCAACCAAGGAATGATTAGGGACTTTGTAGTAATAAGAAGACCAATTTCCTAAATTTTCATAGACTAAAGTTATTCTCATCGCATAAGGCTTTGGAATAACTCCTGGTGGGATACGAAAACAACTGAAATTCGCTCCTTTTGCCCGAAATGGCCTGCAACGCAGTCTTACAACAGAAACTTGCATGCCGGAGAAATTAGAAGGGAGGGAAAGATCGTATAAAATACCTGTATGATGCTGTGCTAGAGTTTCATTTGCAAGGCTATGAAACAAAGCTTCTAAAGATTCAGGGTCATAGCTTTTTGAGCCATGCACCATTGATGACAGCAATAAAGAGAAGGTCAAAGAGATGATAATCCAACTTCTGTGGAACCCCATCAAAGCTTCCTTGTGTTTTTCAAGTTGAATGAATTTCAAGGAAGAATCAATCCCAGAGACACTCATCTTCTGCATTGAAATAAGAAAGCCATAGACAAAACCTTGCGGTTTCTTCTGTTATAAACTAGAATATTAGACCAAACCCACAATCTCAAACCGAAGAATATCCTTTCTCGATAAAGCTTTGCAGCAAATTGGGGGAATGTTGCATGCAGGAATTATAACATAAGGTTTAGAAAGTTTCCGAAGGTAAACCAAATTCACATAACCAAAAAAGAAAGAGGTTTCAAACTTAGGAGATCACAAGTTTGAATTCTTCAAAATCATTTATTGATTCGTCGCGGTCTTCTTGGCATATTCCCTAGGAATTAGAAAGTGAGTGGCTGAGTTGGAGAGAGCAAATGGAGAATACAGCAATGGAATAAAAGACATAACAGAGGTCTGCTAGTAATATTATAGGAGTAAGCAAAGCCATGCTAGACTGACACCCAAGAAAAAACAAACAAAATAAAATAAATTCTAATTCCTTTCGAGGTGTGTTAGTTGGGTCTCGAGAAAATTGGATGTGACAGACAGTGCCAAATGCCAACGAAGCTTTAGGACAGTACAGTTGACACTGGCTTGACAATACCCAAAATAGACATGGTTATAACATTATTGCATCATTTACATCGACAAAAAGATTTCATTCCGAAAGCAAGAGAGTTCAACCAATTTACCGCCCAATGATGGTTTTATTGTTCATGTAGTTCCTTCAATACTGAGTCAGTATCGTTGTATGGCCGGCTCTTAATTTGCAAGACACTTGGAAAATGATGTGCTTGTTAATGGAAGTTCTGCAAATTAGTCGGTCAAAGGTACAAGGAAACGAAGGAAATATAAAATATTTATTGAGCGCAGTGGCTGTCCGAGCCAGATATTGTATGGTTGTGCTGCAACCCCTACCCAAACCAGTTCTCAAATGGCTGCAACCAGTCCTCGTGTTCACTATGCATGAGCAACAAGTGAAGTAATTTGTTTATGTACGACAAGTCATATCAACAACGTACTAGCAAATGATAAGTCGTTTATCTTACAAGATGGCATCAAGTTTGAGCAACCCAAAACGAAATCCTCGGAGGGTCCAAACTCTTAACTCCGAGCCCAAGCCATGTGTCCGGGACACCTCAAAAGTGGGATTGCAGATAGGGAATTAGCCAATCAGAAACCAGAATCTGTACACGTGTCAACCAAAGGAATCGTTGTGGGAAATGAAGCAGGAAAATGTCATTGCGGATGGACCAAACCAACCTTCTCCATAAACAAAAATAAAAAGATACTGTAAACCAGCAAATTCAATTCAAGATAAGAATATTTATCAATGGCAGTGACTGCGTATGCGGCGGCAACGGCTGTGTTGACTCCACGCGTCCTCACAACTACCACAGACAAAACAACTCGCTGCTCTGCTCTTCTGTACCTCTCTCCTCGCTTGTCCACTACAACCTTCTCTTCCTCCATTAAACAAGTTTCAGGTATTAGTTGCTACTCTACACTCTCCTTTTATTACAAATCTTGTTAACATTTATTGTGTTGAAGGTTGCATTCTGGTTATTGAGAGTTGTAAGTTCAAAGTTTTATGTGTAGAAAGAAAAACTGAGAAACGTACTATGGGCTGTTCAACATTTTTGTGTGCGACTGTATGCGGCGAATTCGAAGAGTGGGTTAGTGAATATCATATTCATGGACAAAAAGTTTAACTCGAGAAATGGGGGACGATAATTTAGGAATTAAAAGGAATATGTTATTGCTGGGGATGATTCAATTTACCTGATAAAGACATAGATGAGTTGCCAGAGGAAATTGATTATATGGAATGATAAAATAACAACCAAAATAGCTGTAATTATGGGTCATATTTTGGCAAATCATGTGGGGTGTTAATTGTTTCTGTGTTATTTCTCACCTTTTATATTTTCATGTTTGGGTTCATTGTCATAGAAGCCTATTTTTTCCTTGATACATTGTGCACCTTGAAGCGATAAACTTAAATTGAGTTTTCCTAATTTCTGCTTTCATAGTTTTCTTGTGTTTTGTAAATTATATTTCTGCTTCATAATTGGGCTAATTTCTCTTTCATTAATTTGTATAAGTTAATTGCTTGAATGTTCTAAAACTATATGCTTATGATTCTCTCTTTCTAAAGAGTCCATAAGGTTTCCTTTGCTTCGAGTCAGAGCCTCTTCTTCAGAAGAGACATCAGCTTTTGATACCAATGAACTTTTTACAGACTTGAAGGAAAAGGTGAGAATCAAAACCAAAAAGGGTACCATTTAGAAATCCCATAATATTTTGTACTAAATTTTGTCTTTTTAATAGCCTGAAATGGTATGCATTTTTAGCTTCCGCTAATTCCACTTCTTCAATCAGATTAGGTGATTGATGTTGATTTATCTATTTTCGGTTACATTTACTAGTGGGATGCAGTTGAAAACAAGTCCACAGTACTTCTCTATGGAGGTGGAGCAATAGTGGCAGTTTGGTTATCATCCACTGTTGTTGGTGCCATCAATTCAATCCCTGTGGTATGCGATTTCCAAAATAACACATGCTTCCCTTTCTTATATTTGGGTTTAATGCTTTTAAGTTCTATAATGTGGTGCCTGGATCTGTTGTCTACACGTGAAGTTGTGCTTACTTTTGTTTCATTTCCTGAATGGTTGTTTTGTCTGTCTAATGTTACCAGCTTCCAAAGATCATGGAGTTGGTTGGACTTGGTTATACTGGATGGTTTGTCTACAGATACCTTCTCTTCAAGGTGTGTTAAGAGACTTTGCAAAAGTTTACTCGCACCTAAATAATTGGTATTTCTGGTAATTGGTAAGCTATCAACTATTAACGTATGGTTTATAGAAGAGTATTCCTGGGACTGTAGGACGTATGAGTAAATAGTTCAATGTTTCCCAAGTTATCCCATTTTTTAAGTTAAAAGAAAATGAACAAACATTATCAGGAACCTAAGAGGTGTTAGTTAAAATTGAGAAGCTTCTGTCATCTGTTTTATTGGGTATTCTGTATATAAGATGGGCAATATTATTTTGACAACTCTGATTCGTTTTTGCAGTCGAGCAGAAAAGAACTGGCCACAGATATTGAAGCACTGAAGAAGAAGATTGCTGGAACTGAATAGATTATACGATCCAGTGGGCATTTTACATTTCTTACGACCCGTCTTTTATTTTAGTCCTCTATTGCTGTATAAGAGGCATTCGTATCCTGTAATGTGGAGTAGGTTTTGTACGGATTCCTTTTATCCCAGTTAATCCTTGTAATAAGAAAATTTTGGCAAGCTTATGTGTATGGTTGTAAGCGTAATTCCTTTGGTGGTTTGGTTTGAAACCCATTTTTTTCCTGCAAAAATTATACAAGTAAAACGCCCTATTTTCAGTTTGAAAATGAACAAGCAATCAATACTATCGGCTAATTAACTGATTGCTAGTGTACCGCATGAACAACCCTTTGAAATTTAAATGAGTTGTTTCAAATGAAGGCATTTGAAACCAGAATGCCTCCGGGCCCTATTACCCCGCAAAAGGATGACCTTACATCAACCAAAGGGGTAGATAACTGGAATCCTATTATTCCATTTTAATGACCGAAAAAGCGGCAAGAAGCATGTGTCAAAGATTGCAGATCAACCATCATAAAAGTAGATGCGTCAGGAATATGAAGGTGTTGATAAGTCCATATATGTTTGTCCTGATTACCAGGACAATAATATTCCTCAACTTGAGGTCCTGTATTGCTTTATCTTGCAATAATCTCGGTCATTATATGATGGGCACAGAATATGACCATACTGCACAATAAATTTATTAAAAAGAATAATATTGAAACCTTCAGCAAGCTCACCGTCTTTCGTTCTCTTGCACAAAATGGAAAGACTTTCAGGTAGCTCCAAAGACATCTTGGTCCTTTGTAATGAAACCATCAGAAACTTTAAGGCACCAGGCATGCAAAAATAGACATGCCTTACAACATGTTACTTGTATATACATATTAGGCTTTGACTTTAGAGAGAGAACAATTAGAAGCGCTAAAAATCCAAAATTTCAGCAAATTAGGACCTAACCGAACTAGACATTGCCATTAGCCAGCCTTCGTTGATGGGTAGGTATCCTTGTGTGCTTCAACCAAGGTTGGCAAAACAACAGCAAAGTTAGCAAACAATTTGAGGAAGCCATAGAGTCTCATTACACAATATTGAAATTCGAATTGGTATTCATAGTTGCAGAGCATGAGAATATCATGTGAAGATAAACAAGAAACTGATATAACATAACAATCAAAATGATTAGAGAATAGAGGAAATTATTAGAAGTGCAAAGAAATGTTACAAAAGCCTGCAAGAGACAAGCTTCCAAGGATACCATCAGTCAGTGAATCAACTACAAGACAAAGCAGATCCTTGTTAAACTCACAACCCATTAAACGCAATCAACATGCACGAACACGATCAAGCCTGAATTAAAAATACAAAAGAACAAGACCCACCACCAGCAAATTAATCCAAATAATTCACATCGTCAAATTCATTGCCCAAATAAAATTATTATATATCAGAGGGCCATATGAAAAAGCTAATATCTGAGACACAACAATATGCTCAATGAAATAGTAGTGGCAAAAGGGAAGTGAATTGGTATTATTGCATCAAATTAAGCATCTCCAAATTACACAAGCAAGCATAAGCATACAATTCTATGCAAAAGAAAAAGAAAATCAAAGAGTTTGATAAGATGAGAGTTTAGATCCTGTCAATATCCTCATCCTCAAACTCAATGTAGTTATCAGGGCCGGCTTCATCGTCATCATCAATACCAGCAGCAATCCCTTCATTCAATCTGATTGTCTCAGGTAACTCTCCATAAGCCTTCAACAACCTAGCCTCATCAGGCATGAATTTAAGAATAACATCGGCTTTATCATCTTGGTAATCTCTCAGACCAACAAGAATAATATCCCCAGAAGCAATCCAAACCTTTTTGTGCATCTTACCCCGGATGTGGCAGAGACGCCTGGTTCCGTCAATGCACATGGCCTCACACCGACCGTTCCCCAGCATACGCAGAACTTGGGCGTATTCTTGACCGTCTTCTTTGAAAATCAGCTCGCGCTTCTCATCGTCTGCCTCGTTCTTTCCTCTCTTGCGATTCTTGCCTCCCTTCCCCTTGTTCTTCGGCATCTTCGCTCAAACCTCTTTTTCTTCCTCTTGGCTTGAAAGGTTTTGCTCTCTTTGATATTTGATTTCTAGGATTGTGTTGGCTGTGCGAGAGTTCTGAAGCCGGGAGTTTCGGCTCGAATATATATATATAGAGAGAGAGAGAGTGAGAGAGAGAGAGAGAGTTGGCGTGCAGAGATTGCTCGGCGATTATACCCTTTTCCTTGCCGTGCAAGAAAACGTGCGTTTCATTTTTATATTTTCTTTTAACCTTCTTAACGCGATTATTGCGGAATTAGTTCTACAATTATACATTCTTTGCGAACAAGTCCTCCTGTTGGATGGCCGAATAAAGTGTCAGCTACAGCCACGTGGCTCGGATGATTTTGATGATTATTTCATTTACTTGAGCCGATGGCTTATATCAGTCATCACTACCGTCGTTTAATTGGGTCTTGTCACACTGAATATAATCAACCATCCATGTGCGGTGGTGGTTAACTAATATTAGTAGACCTTACCTTTCTGGTGATACAGAGAATCATAGCTCTCTTAGAAAGCCTAAAATAGGCCGGATGGCTTATGGGACCAACCCAATCTATTTTAAAAGGAGCCAGGGCAATTATCTGGGTTGGGCCGAGATACATTTTGCCAATGAAAATATGCAGCAGATTAGACAAGTAAAGGCGACAATAATGGAAATACACGAGTCTTAACATTGAATCAGAATCGTATAACCACAAAATCTCCAGAGGTGCATTCTTAAGCGGAAACCAGTCGGAAAACAAACTCGTCATTCCAGCATCCAACCACATTTACATTTTTGAGCCACTCAGCCTCCAAGCATAATTTGGCCCCAATAAGACAAGGAAATTCTAATTGTATATGAATCTCCAAACTGAAGTTATCCAGAACGAGGGTGCCTAATTATTACATTTAAATATTGCAGTTGCAGTTCCAGGAGAGAGAGAGAGAGAGAGAGGTTAGTGCCACCAAAAGGCGAATCATTTGGAAGCCTCAAGGAGAAGTTAGTCAGTGCCTGATGGTAAGCTCAGCCCTAAGGTGGAGGGTACCATTTATGAAGTACAAACTATCCTCAGCCATGAAGGAAGTCCATGGTATGGCAAATAAGTTACGGTAGCCAACTGCCTTGCCTCCGGTGAATGTGTAGTTGCCTTTATATTTGCTAACAAATTCCTCAGTGGGCTTTGACCTAGCTGCAAACTCATAATCCACAGCAAAACTCACCGACCCCTTTTCCTGCATCCCCAGGAACAACCCAAAACAATGGAATGAGCTCTGCTGGTCCATGTTGCAGTGAGCTGACAGGAAAAACCCTTGTCCACCCAAGTGAAATGCTTGAGAATACACCCGCCCAGATGGGAACAAATTTTCGCACTCCTCCCACTTCAAGTCCAGGTATACCACACACTGCTGCCGAGGATGTTCAAATTCCACCACCTTGACAGGACGATACTTGTATGCACGCTCCACAAACCGATGGTTCAAGGTTATGGACTCCTCTGCCGCCAAGGCTCGTTGCCGATGTGGGGCTTCAGCCTTAAAAAACAAGGCCTCAAGCACTAGCTTGGATGCAACATCATGATCAAAGTCATTACAGGTTAAGACCTTCTTAAGCTTCCGGCAGGACATGTGAGGAAAGCGAATGAAGCGTGCAAGACGAGAGCCCAATACTTCACGCCGCTCCTCCACTCTTGGGTATTGGGTTCTGGCCCACTTCAACACAAAATCATACACAGCATCTTCAGATGCAATTTGAAGATCATCACTAGACAATATTGCCTCAATTCCAGGTAAGGGCAAAGCCATAACCTCTTCTTGGAACCTGGTCACAGTGTAAAAAATCAATAATAAGGCACCTAAAAAACACCCAATTGATTTCTAACAATATACATTAAAGATTTTTTTTTCTTTGGAAAAAAAGGAAAATCTTGATTCAAGCCATGCTGGAGCAGAAGGAACCAACTTGGTCATGTCCTTGTAACGAGATGCAAGGTACTGCCTTGCAGCATCAGTCAATGGCTGAACAGCTTCAGCCATTAAGACACTGGAGGGAAGCTCCAAATAAAGCATTGCAGAATCTGGAGTCATGGGCATATTCCTCAATAGTCGGCTGCAGTATCTCATGCATGAAGCAACCTCAAACTTGTCAGCAGCCATTAGTATATCAAGCAATGCAGGAGCTGTAGTAGTTGACAAGGTATTGCTGTACATAAAATTCAGAAGCTCCATGAGGGCAGCTTCCTCTGCTTAAGAGAAAAATAACAGTTGTAAGATGACTTATTTGGTAATACCAATTAAAATTAGAGTCGACTTTAAAGACATTATAAACCAAGCCCTCAAGAGGACAAAAATTATTTCTCTGACACTATGCAAAGAAATTCAATCAAGAAAATGCACAAAGGCAGAACAAAATACTAAAAGGAAATAATGGGCACAAATTTTGGTTATACCAGATGCACTGATTCGCAGCGTCACATGTCGCTGTTCCGACTCCTTCATCCCGTTAGAGAAGAGCTACAAAAGATAAATAAAAAAGATAAATA
This sequence comes from Xylocarpus granatum, assembly GCA_019650275.1. Classification (NCBI taxonomy): domain Eukaryota; kingdom Viridiplantae; phylum Streptophyta; class Magnoliopsida; order Sapindales; family Meliaceae; genus Xylocarpus; species Xylocarpus granatum. The sequence goes on along the minus strand of BNST01002469.1, from coordinate 16,778 downwards.
TGGATAGATATGGGATATCTATTAGTGATTATAGCAAAAATAAAACATTTAAACCACCTCAAAGAAAAATAAAAACTTTACTTTGTAGAAAAATGGACTTTTTGCTGCTAAAATAGGAGAGCTTATGTGCAACGCTTTAATTCTCACAACCGATGAACAATCCATGCTCCAGCTTGAATCATTGCCATTTACAGCTTCATCACCTAAAAGAATCTCAAGCAGGCTTAGACAGAATCATGAAAAATTAAAACATAACAGATAACTGAATAATTTTTAAAAGAAATGAATTACCCTCTTCACAAGATAACAACACTTTCCGCAACAGTGTAGTGAAAAGGGAATAACAAACAAGTTTTCAGTGGACATGTAATGAGTTATCTAGTTTATCCAGTATTAAAAATTATATAAAGATTATCTAGTACAAAGCTACAAATAAACATATTTTTTTCAGCTGCTAACCAAGATCTCATCTTTCCAACAGGTACATGTATGAACATGGTTAAATTTAAAAATAGTATCACGACCTGAAGCTGACTCTTCAACCATTGCTTCCACTTCCTCATCTTGATTTTCACAGCCCACACAATCATCCATATCAGGCTGGTTTAAGATTTGCTCTTCTGGGCAGGCAGAGAGATCCAAACCTGAAAATAAGTTGTAAATGTCAATTAACATCAGTTAGTCTGTAAACCAGTATGCATAATAGCGTATGGGTGCCAAAAAGCGAGAAACCCTTGCTAATAATTTACTAATCAGTGCAATTGTACAAGGCTCTTCAGACTTAAAGTCAAGCTTGTTGCTTATCATAACAGAAAAGAGATTTATAACATTTTTGCATATTAAAACCATTTTTGGCAGCCAATTCTCCCCAAATTACTCATTCAATTATCTCGGCTTTCAATCATGAACTGCATATTAGAAGGGAGGGAAAGAAATAGAATCTCTACATTAAACAAAAAACACTAAATCCACCATCCCAAGCAATTTTTTGATGATACACAAGGCCTTTAAATATCAAACACAACACCTTAACTTCCTGTTATATTTTGTTTTCTTCGTATTAGGGGCAACATCATTAGAAATAACCTCAGTTTCCATTTTCCTCAGCTTTCTCAGGTCCCAAACAAGGACCCAAATAACCAATTGAACAAAATTACCTTCATTTATGTCCTTATCCGAAAAATGGATGGGTGTGTCTGTGTGTGTATTTTAAAAAAAGTACTCACCGTTATCCTTCTTGATATCTTCTCTTCGCCTCTTGCGGTGCCTGGCCCAATCAGCGATGCTAGTACAGCCCTCGCCGTCGGACCTGCTATCGGGTTGATCACCCATGATTTCGATCCGAAGAAGGCGGTCGGAGAAATTGCTATCGTTGAAAGCGAACCCGAAATCTCCATCGGAAGAAGAAGCAGCACGCGTGATATCCGAATCCATCTCTGTTCTCGGGTCAAACAGATCCGTATTTGTCTCTCTCATGATCTCCCAAAAACCTCTTCTCTCCGGAGCTACCAACTATAACTCTCTCTCTCTCTGTCTCTCTCGCGCGCTCGTGCGTGCGTGCCCAAAGAGGATCAAAAATAGACCAAGGGATTGAAATGCGAAACCCTAATATAGTGAGGTGGCGTTAACTATAATTATAAAAAATTGCAAAGCAAATATGGTTACCAACTAGAGAATCCGTCGTCGTCTCGTCCAGTTTGATTTACGCGTGCGAGTTTTGTTTGTTTGCCGTTAAAATTGATTTGATTGAGGTAAATGGAGGTGTGGCCATCTGCATTTTGTTGTGTCAACATTTTATCTAGTTGCCTCTGCCCGTCTGAATTTAAGTACGGTCAGTTAAGGTGGCTTTTGATTTTTCTCTAAAAAATAATAATAAATTGCTGACGTGGATTATTATTATTATTATTATCTAAATATATATATAGCATATACGGAAGGTTCAGTATAAATGCAGTTGCGTAAGGTTTTTCCCTTCTTGAAACGTACAGTTACAATCCTGATACAAAGGAGACAGATATACCTTTTTTGTAATTTGAAAAAATGTTAATAAAATTAAATAATATTTTTTTTATGATGGTGGAATTTCACTGTGATCCCTATTTTTTCAAATATTTTATTTTAAGTAATAATTTTACAAATATTCATAATGTTTCATCTTTGTCCCACTTTAGTCCCTAAAACTAAATTTCTTTATTCCCCCCCAAAGAGGGAGGGAGGGAGGAGTGGTGATCGAAGTCAAATTTTTAAAATTTACATTCATCATAATTCGTTAGAATCACAAGTAAAAAAAGGCTCTTTTCTTTTGTTAAAAAGACACCCCATCAATAAATAAGTAAAGTTTTATCCGATTTGACGAATTTTATTGGGAATTTTCGGTCAAAAAATTAAAACAAATTCAACCGAAAAAGGGACTAAAGCGAAATAAAAGATAAAACATTAAAACCAATTGTGAAACAAATGTCAAACTAGTCAAGTAAAGTACAATTTTAACAAAAATTAGGGACTGAACGTCAATTTATCCATTAATGATACACTACTGCATGGACTTGGTTGTGTTAATTGGTCAATTTGATTATGCATTGAATTCGTACCATTAAGGAGGGGAAAATAATAAAAATAATGGACCGGCAACGTGCCATTAAGAATGGATTGCAAAGTCCACAGAAAAACGAGTCTGTGATTATGATTTTATCAAATTTAGAATTATCAATCAAACTTTATTGTAATGGGTTAGGTGACCAAATCATATCACATGACTGCTACCCAAGGACTTGGTAACGTTCCATAATGTCTCCTGTGTACTACTGTTAAGATTAGCATTTGTTTAGGGACATTTTATATTTTGCTTGATTTGAATAAGAAGGCGCGTCTGGACCAACCAAGTTCACGGTGCAATATCTATTGTCAAACAGTCGTCTTTGGTATAAATCCTTGGGGCTTCTTTGATCGTTCGTTGTCGGTGACAGCCTTCCAGGGAAAATGGGCTGATCTTCCCGCCATTTTTACAGTGCATCGGCCCAGTCCACATCTAAGACATCCGTGTATCAGACTAATTCCAGTACTTGAAAACACAACAGGGCTTAACTTGGATTTTCAACTGGGTTCATGTCAACGCTTTGCTGTCGACGACTTTAATTCGAGTCTGCACGTACCATAGAAACAGAAAATGTAAACACGGTATGAATTTAGTCCTTATCAAGATAATATTCATTTAAGCTATAGAGTTTAGGCTTGAGAGAAAGAATGGAAGCCGAAGCAAATAAGGATATAAAGAGGAGTTCCCTTCAATCCAAACAACGAATGAAGAAGGTAATTACCCCGTCTCCTGGGTCATGCAACCCTTTTGGATGCGCTTGTATACAATAATCAAACGTGCGCAACCCAAGGTATCCATGAACCAGCAGACGGCCAAACCCTTTCTCCTTCCTCATTTTGGACCGACGTTAGCTCCCTTCCTGTCTTGACTACCAACGGAAAAGAATTCCATAACCCCTAAATACGATAGAGAGTTTCACAATGTATGGCATGAGAGAAGGAGCCATTCATTTCATGCTACGAAGAGGCTTGAAGAGAAGTCATGGCGGCCACTCTACCGAACGAATGTTAAGAAGGGAGAGAAGCCCTAGTAGGTCTTTGAAATGAATAATGGGCATTAATGTGAAGAATGGAGGAAATCTGTGACTAGATTTCCTTAGCAGTAGAATATTCTTTTTTTTTAATAAATCTCGATCAAAATAATTACGAAAATATATTTTTATTTTTATTACAAGGGAAATTAATATGATCAATGTCTTGAAATGTGGCTAGTTTGTTAATATTATCTGAGTTAATCGTTCAATAAAAACAGAAAGTAATGGAAAATGGCCGTTGATTCATAGTAACAGGAACAGGAAGCAATGGTCAACAATTGTAATGGGTATGATTGCTTTGAAGTGAGATTTTGAAAAAATGAAAATAAAATGAATAGAGACATTTGATAATAAGAATTTCATTTTGAAACAAAAACGAGGTACAAATCGATCGACAGCTCTAACTTCTTCCGATATTACACCGGGTTACTGCCTGTCCGACGACAAATCTTAAGATAGCTGTTCCTAGCTCTTCCACGAAGCTACAAAGAAAATGATACAGCAATAATTAGTTATTTGATTTTTCATTAACAAGTTAGAAATCCTAATACAATATACAAGTGAACAAAATCGATTCATCTAATGGTTAAGCCTGGTGGCTAGAGCTCTCTTCACCACAAGTAATGAAAAGATAAGAGGCAACGTCGTCTCCCAGTCCATGCAAACCCTCAGTCTGCCCATGCAGTGACTGCATCCTGATAAATGGCCCAGCCATGGGGGTATTCGTGATCTAGCAGGCGTGGTGTGCCTTCACTTCCTTTTCTGACTCGCAGTGGAAGAGAGCTCTTCTATTACCGACTCATGCACGGGATATGTATAGAAAGTGTCATCGCTTTTTGAGTCACGAATCTACAGGAAACAATTCTTTATGCGGAGGAGTAGGATAGTAGTTGAAGATAATTTGCTAATTAATTAAAAAAGATTTCAAAGAAGGTGGCAAAAGGAAAGTTGAAGTCACGCTTGCATAAATAACATTTCGATTCTTTTATTAGGTAAACAAATAGGATTAAACATTCTTCTTAATATGGAGACATGACAGCTTCATCCTAAGAAGTAAGCAGCAGTGATTGGGGGGATGGTTTTAGCAGTACATTGAAGACCGAAACTTTTTGCTTACAATTAGTTCTAGACTGGTTGATGCATATGAATGAGTCGCTTGGTTCTCATGCCAATGGTTCAGGATCTTTATTAATGTTTTGTTCTAGGCTTGAGTCAGAAAACACCGGATCTTGATCAGCAATGGCTGATGTATCCGCCGACCATGTAATCCTCTGGCAGAATACCTGAAAAACAAAAATAATAATAATAACACAAAAAACAAGTGAATGTAAACGAAGGTTACGGAGAAAAGTGGAGCTCCCTTCACTCCAATACCAAAAAGATAAAGTAACCGCGTCTCCTAGTTCATGCAAACCCTCAGAATGCGCCACACTCAGTCTACGCAACCAGGGGTGTTCATGAACTTGCAGCCGTGGTCCACCATCACCTCCTTTCAGAGTTGGAGTTAAGGGAGCTCCGTTCCATTCCCTCACCGTTAAAACCCTAAAACAATACCAAAAATTTCTATATAAACAAATATTATGCAACATTCATAGCATATCATGACAAATAATACAGAGAAAGAAACTCTGATGCAAGTTTGGGTAAGAGGAGGGGTCCTTTTATAGCCTCAAAGTGAGCCCTAGATGTAATTTGGACTGTTGATTGGAAATCATACGGAGAATCAGAGAATTGGATTTCCTTTTGTCTAAAAATTTAATGAAATGGTGCACCGAACATGGAAATTAGTGGCAACGGGTATCTTTTCCTCGTCACTTTCCATTTGCGAATATTATTGGCTGGAGTGACATATATCTTTGAACCATTAAGTGGGTTCTTATCTCAAGGATTTTGATTAAATTTTCAGAATACCAATCGGTGATTTTCCAGTAATGGTGCTCGGATTGCTTGCCTCGACCATTTGATTGAACCAGTTATTCTTTGAGCAATAATTGGGCTTGAAACTTCTGAGTGGAATTTGTGTCATGTCATTATTCTCCACTGTAATTATTATTTTCTTTCTTTTAGAAAAAGAAAAGTTTCTTTTCCATCGATTGGGATGCCTGAGATTTCAAAATACTTCGACTTTAATGTGGACCAATACCCATTATTGTTTTTTAAATTGTTCTTTAAAAGATTTATGGCATGACATATTCGGTCTCAAATTTTGACCTAAAAGGAAAAGAGAGTCCCTCAAATTTTACTAATTTTTGCAGCAATTACATGGCGAAAACTAGATATTATTGTAGCAGATGAGGTGGTTATTCTGATCAGTTTTGCTAGGAATGGATTACAATGGCCAAATATTTAAGGGCTGGTATTGCATATTTCCTGGTGAAACACTTTCTTTGGACCTTATTCGCTGATGGTGGATTGTTGGTCATTCCTCGTGTGCAACTTTACATGTCTTTTCATTAGTAATGCTGATTATTTTTTTTACATGCATACATGTAAAGTACCACTGCCTGTCATTGTCAACAACATGTTTTAGATTCTGGTTTGGTTTGCTTTTGATTAATCAAATTCAAAATATGTTGGAGCAAGTACAGTATGGCTCATTACATTATTTGTTCGAACAGTCAAAAAGCAACTTAACATGGAGCATGCTTTTGGCCTATTGCTGCTGTGATTTCGATCACACTAAGGATTCAAAGAAAAAAAAACCTGCACAACCGCTGCCTCGTTTTGCTATCTCCGCGTAGGGTGAAATAATTCGTTTGTGTACATAGAAATCATGCAAGGCAACCAAATTATTTTGGAATAAATCTGCACTTATGATCCATGTAAATGAAAGGAGCACAGGTTAAATTCAAGGTGATCTGTGTGAGATCATATAATTCTCTTGTACATATGTAATACCAAGAGTACATGAAAATATTTGACACTAGCAGCTAACCAGAATTCTTGGCCAGAAAGCTGGCATCTAAGACATATTTTTCTACCAGTGTAGTCACTTCAGGAGGAACTTTTGGAGGGTTTTGATCGAGAGAGCTGACCTTCTAACCTCGCTTCTAGTAATTTTGCTTTCAGGGTATTCTCCTTCAAGACTATTCTAGGCAATTTCAAAGATGATTCAGATTTTTCAAAGTCTGGGGATGTCAATTTTGACACCCACTTCTGCACTGGACTGGCATAACCTGTGAATAAAGACTGGACACAAGAATCTTCCCTTAAATCAGTATCAGGATGAATCTTGTCGCCTTCTGATGACAAGGAATGATTTCTGATTAAGTCATTGATCACATGATTTGAGTTCAATCCACCATTCCCACCATGTTTGTTTTTTCTTTCAGGTAAACCTTCTTGGGCAGCCACACGGATCTCTCCTTCTAGTTCACCCTCTGGAAATTGGGCCTTGGTTCTGGCCACATCTTCATCAAATTGTGCTTGCGAACTGAACATGTTACGATCCTTATTCTTTTCCCTTGACCTAACCTTTTTCCTTCCAGAATTTGAATTTACCAATTCTTTAAGATGGCCTTTTGTAGCATCATCCCCATGATGTTTAGAGCTGCCTTTGCTTTGTTTCCTACTTGCACTCTTGTCTAGTTCAGAGCATTGTAAATCAACATCAGTAGAATATTCTTCATAAGCTGCATCTTGAGGAGCACTTACAGCCTCATTCAAGGGAAATGATTCTAAAGACTGTCGATAGGATTGACTTCTGTTTAGCTCATTCGTTGACAAGTTAACATGAGTCCTTGATTTGGAGAGGCGTTTAGCTTGAAGGAAGTTTTCTATATCAAGACTTAGCTTGTCCACAATTGTGTTTTTTTCTGAGAGATTATTTTGCGTTTCTGCAATCTTCATTTGCATCCGCTCATCAAGCCAAGCTTCTGAAATATGGAGGATTAACCTGTCAGCATTTCTTGTATGAACATGATCTGTATCAGGCTTGTGTCTTAGTGATCGAACTTCTTCTTCGTAATCTCTAATTCCCTTGGCAAATTCATCACATAAGTTCTCCAATAGAATCCTTGCTTTCCTCTCTCTGTCAAGTTCTTTCAAAACACTAGAGAAAGAAGATTTCATCTCAGAAAGATCTCGAGCTAATTTTCGGTGCAGGGTTTCGGAGCGCTTTCTTAATTTAGTCTCATTTTCAAGCTCATCTCTCACTGACTGAATGGCAGCTTTGATCCGATCTTGCTCCTTGTTTTTCCTGACAACTTTTTCCTCAACAACTTGCTTCATTAGGTCATCCATTTCTTGCCTTCCTGTTTGCTTCTCTTGCAGCAACTCCTTGATTTTGGCCCGAGAATGATCTAGTTGCATTTTCAGAGCTTTCACCAAAGACATACTGGATACATGCTGTTCTTCAAGACTCCAGATATGATTAAGTACCTTCAGCAACTCAGTGGATGTTTTAAGGTTATAACTTGACTCGCACAGCTTGCCCCTAGAATCCAAAGAACTGGTGGGAGTGACTGCTGGGTTATAAGGAGCTACCTGCAAGCAGGGGCATCTACATCTATTATGAAGATCAATAACAGGTATATGCAGTCACTGAATCTTTACAAGCGTCCAAGTTGCATATCTCCTAAATATGAGAAGAAAGGATCTTATAGATTCTGAAATATGCCAATTTCATAACAAACTGTTTCCAATTCTCCAAAGTTGAGAGATATAATATATTTTTTAATCATAGAAATTAAGGAAGATATTATTTGGTTCTTTACTTGAATTGATGAATATTGGCATAGTCACTGAATTTACAAACTCCAATGCAAAAAAGATGTTGTTTGTTACATGTTTATATTGATGCCAATTGAAAAAAAGATGAGAGTAAGACGATGCAGCATCCATGTTGCATTTCTAGGTGCATTGCTCACACTAAACATTTTCCTTAAGTGACCTCAAATTGAAGTCTTTTCTCTGTCTATTACGGGTACTCAGTGCAGACACTTATACACACTACTCGTAATTCCATATGTTACTGACTTCAAACCAAAATCCAGAGAACTTTTCCATTTTATACAATTAATAAAAGAAATTTGTCAAGAAACATAGATATTCACCTCCATTGAGCTACCATAACTTGCAGGAGATACAGGTTGCAGAGCACGAACATTCCTTTCGGCTGATTCATGGTGTTTCATCAGTGACACAGCAAGATGCCTCCTTAAGCTACTCGCACTCTCTGGCTGAATGAATTGCAGGTCATGATTAGTTACTACATCAAAAAAGGGAGGGGGAGGAATTACTCAAATATATCAAATTTCAGTGCCAAAGTATCAAAGCTCTATCCTCGCATGATTGGAAACCAATGAACTTAACTATTCCCGTATTATTCTATTCTGTTATGTTTCAAATGGCCACACACACCATCAACCAAAAAGCCTTTCAATAAGTTGAAACCAAGGAGGAGATATAAACAATATGAACCACAAGAAAAAACTTTTCAAATCCAACTGTAACCTTTAAATTTAAGATATGTATATCACAGCTGCCCTTAGACCAGCAGCCCAGAAATGGTAAAGTCAAAATGAAGCAATTAAAAGTGAAACCAACATAAATCTTTCTGAATTGGCGTCTACATCAGCTGATCTTACAGTCAAGAAGAAAACCACAAAATATGAACCCAAACCTCAGAAAGTGGTATTAGATAAATTTTCATCACTGGATAAACTCAGACAACAATGCCAAGAAGAAAACAAGCTGACCCTAGAGTAGGGCCACTTAATTAGAATACTAAGAAAGTAAGGAACACTTTGTCTTCGCAAACCAATGGTGCATTACCTCATCAAATAACAAACCATGACAATTAAATACGATCAGAAAATAAGCAGAAGGGCAAGCACGACACTTGAGACACCGAAAATCAGAAAAAGCAGCGAGAATTAAGAAAAAAATTAAAATTAAGCGAACCCAAAAACCAACTAAAGTATAAATAAGAATCCAATCACCTTAAACAACCAAAAAAAAATGGTGAAAAAAAGTAAACCTGGTCAGGGTCAGGAGGGCTATTGGGAGAGTCAACCAAATGAGTTGGAAGATGAAATCCCTTGTGTTTGTGCTTAAAACCTCCTGCTTTACGCATTTTGGCAAGTGAAATGTGGTGGGGCTGAATCTCCCAGAGGTTGGCACAAAGTTTTCGAGCAGACACTGCTGTTGTAGGAATATTTAGAAATTCTTGAGCAACGGAGTTTCTATTATTGCTATGAACTTCGTTTGGAGATGTAAACTCGAGCCTCCATGTGGGCGAAGGAGTAGAAGGACCTGCTCTTTTCCCTACCAAAATGCCGCGTTTCGACTTTTTCACCATGAATTCCTGCTTTTTTCCCTCTCTCTCCACCCCTTTTTCTTTTCTTTCCATCTCAGCTCTTCCCTCTCCCTCTCTCACTTCCCCTATTCAATTTTCAAATTGTGCGTGCTTCATTGTTGCAACCATCTTGCTCCTTTTTCACTAAAAAATGAAAATGCAGTTTATTACTCCCTTCTCACATTCTGTACAGAGACTGAAACTGAATCTCGACGAGGGAATTTACAATTTCTGTTATTTATTTCCCATTAGATTTCCTTGAGTTTCAACGTCAGCACCGAACGCGTATTTTGACAGTCTAAATGGCAAAATATGCATTGACCGACATGCTTTTTACTTCTTTCATGCTATTCTATAAAGCTATGATTCCCTTGAATTAGGCCCAGGCTTAGTAGACTTCAATGATGGCTGAATATTTATCTTGAGGAATGGGGTGAGAATCGATAGGGTTTTAAGCTTTTAACCATGCCGACCACGATATGCTAACTACAACTTAATTATCAAAATTAGATACGCAATTATGGCTCTCTCTCTCTCTCTCTCTCTGTCTGTGTGATAAGATTAGAAGAGTAATAAGCTTTAATTACCATAACCACGCGGCTTATGGGCGGCACTAAAACACAAGCGAGTCAAGGCCTTGAAGCCATTGGTACACCTTTACAAGCTCGCACAAGACTGTAAGAACAACTTGTTGTCCCACTTATTGTGCCAACAACATCTGTACAAACTCGAATTGCCTTTTATGAAAAGATGATATTGGCTCGGGCTTTGACCAAAACGCACAACAAAACTTGTCTAAACAAGACAAACATGTGGTCCATCATGTCCTGTCATTCTTCATTCAACCAACCCTCCTTTTATTTCACTCTTTTTCTTTTTTCAAAATTTAATAAAAGAAAAGGAGTCGAATTGGCCATGTGGGACACCTTGGCATCAGTCAAAAGGTGATTCTAAAATTCTAGTGACAATGATAACAACCAACGAACAATTACCATGTTGTAAATATACATATAGATGGTAGTCAGTCCCAACCTGATTCCTGAAGCATGAGAGCATGATATAATTTTGTAATGTACTAAGGACCACATGATTCTGAAAAATGGACCACTTGAAAAAGCAGTTGCATCTTAATCAAGAGTGGTCCATTCATAAATTTTCAGAACACCACAATCAAATTCAAATTCGAATATATGGTATATAATATAAGCTACCCGACAGAGCAGTGATGAAATAAGCTTAAGCAGTAATGAAAAGCATTTTTAAGGTTTTAGTCCTTTGTTCCGTTGGTCATATTTTTCTTTGCCTTGCACTGGCTTTATCGTTTGTCCATATTCAGGTCATCAGGCCCCGCTGTAAGTTGCAGCCTGACTGTGCAATTTTTGGGCTATTGAGGGTCCTTGTTTGCTCGGTTTAGGCCGCAGGGCCTTTGTTTTGTCGGACATTAGAAGGGAGCTGCTAATAGCATAAACCCTCGGGATTGAAATGAAATTGGTGTAGGGGATTTCTGGGCCCAAAATTTTGATTGCGCATTGGTTGATGGGCCATAGTTTGAATTGGGTGTTCATAATAATTTCATGACAAACACGTGATCATTAGACAAGAGAAACAGACAACCAGATTTTGCTGAAGAAGAATCCTTTTCTGGGTGTATCTGAAACTGACTTGTAATCGATGGTTTCAACTGTTTTATAATTATCAAAACTTAATTTCATAGCCATAGCCATGAATCTGCTTCATAAAGAATATCTGACTTACCTTCCTTTATTATATTTAATAGGAGAAAGAAACAGATCTAGTCATTATGAACAAAATCTAACTACGAAAATGAGAGCAGCAAGACAAATCAACTTTTCCAGGCCAATTAAAACAACGGGTAGTAATCGGCAAACAGCTTGGAATTTACAGGCAGCTTGCTTTGGCTTTAAGACAACCAGTGACAAGACATAAAAGTTTAAATAGCCCTGAAAAGGAACATAAACATGCAGATTTAGCTTGTCATAAAGAAGCTGTCATGTATGGTTTCGAGAAATTTCTGGCTCTGCTCCTCTAAAGACAACCAAAGAAGAGTGCTCTTTTCAATTGATCCTTGTGCATAAACCGGCCGCTGTTTCAACACTTTCCAAGAGGGCGGTAACATTAGGGAAATATCGAGTTTGTTTGTTGGCTCACTTCATCTAATTTTTCAGGCCTCAAGTTACTATAATTGAATTTGGTGCTTGTTAAATGCACTAGAAACAGCACATCGTTTAATTCAATCATCTCAAAATGTTGTATTCTATACCAATAGCACGTCCACTAATAATGATGTGCCTTTGTTTTTCTCCTCCTTCAGCTCAGGTTCGTGTTTAGGGAAATTGCCGTAAACTAATTAACAAATTAAGAAAGAAATTCCTTTCTGTGTGTTATTAAAGCAGACAAATGATTCGCTTGAATGGTCCAAATGAGAAATGGGCCTCCTGCAAGTAAATCGTAAGCCTATTTTGAGTTTGACGTGTAACAACTTAGGGTCTGTAAACTGTTAGGGTAGTAGTACTAGTGGAGCTTCTCCAAAAGCTGAAATGCCCTTGGAGCGATTGTATTGTAGATTAGCCGAAGACAATCCGCTGTATTCTAAAACCAGCCAGTGGATTCTTAAAAGTTGACACAGGCTACGGGACCAAATGTACAATCCCTATAATAGCGCCACGCCGGCTAAAAAGCATGGCATTGCTGTGTGGTCACAAGCAGCATGGCCACCCATCTCCTGAGTTTTGACTTGGGAAAAGGAAAGGCAGTAGTCTGTAGATTTAGATTTCGGGACGGCAGAATTTACCACGTCCGTAAAAGAAACATAAGAACCGGCATTCCCAAATCTATCCTCGGAAGTTGATTGATTTAAAAAGATTTCTAGCCCGTAGGAAATGAGCAGTCCTTCACGGCACTTTACTGAGTAGTTATAACCATACAACTTCGAGCTTGCCATGGATCATTACTGATGAAATCAAATGAAAATTTAAGCAAAGAACAAAATCAAAACAGATAACCAAATGTCGGACTCGAAGGTGCAAAAATTAGAAAGCTGGCGCTTTATGACAGGTACACTCGTGGATGGAAAAACAGTCATGTATTCATGTGTGCTATATCCCAATGCAAAAGAATAACATCCCCACTTTGTACAAACTATTTGGAACAATATTTTTCATGACAGCTGAAATAGGAAAAAAAACAAATCAAAAGAAAAATCTAAGAATTCCAAACCAATTTGTTGATATTACCAAATTTAATCAAGTAAGAAATAAATTAGGGAGCACTTTCAAGCCTGGGTTCAAAGCAGAAACCAGTAAATAGCTGAAGTGGAAACCTCTTAGTCACAGGACATTTCTGTGACCATCTCCATTGCTTCTGGTTCATGTCATAAACAAGAAGAGAGGGAGCTCCATAGCTCTGGATGTATACGAGATCATCTGTCCCACTACTAGCAAAAACATCATCAAACTCTCCAAATCCTTGGAAAAACTTGTGAGGCATCTTGGCAACCTCTTGCCACTGCTTACCCCTTCAAAACCCAGATGCCAATCCCTTTGATTATGTCAGGCCGATCTTGTTTTCCAATTCCTCCAACCATTACCAGCTTCTCCTTGAGGTTCATCAAGCGGCCACATGTGAGAGGACAAGGTACCGGGATAAAACTCTTTATCAGCAAATCATGGGAAGATTGACTAGAGAGATTATATGAAATGAGGCCATGGCGATTTTCTGGTGTAACACCACCGGTTGCATATATCAAAAAGTACAGGACGCCATCACAGATGACACTCTCGTCTCCACCTCTCCATCCAGTCAGCACCTCTGTCCAGGTGGTCACCCACATCATTGTTTCTGAATCATAAACTTGAATAGAAAGATCCCACTGGAAAAAATTTCCTGGGACTTGCTTAGACTTAACAATTGAGATGGTATAGCCATGTGATACTCTGTTCACTGTGAGTGCAAGAGCACTGTAATCAGAAAATTTCAATCCTGGGGCCTCCTCAAGCTTCTTGCAGCTTTTGGTGATAGGGTTGCAGATATATAACTCACTTCTACTATCATTGTCCATGAAGCAAACCAAACCACATGATGAAGCAATAAACCAATTGGATGTCCTGATGTAGGGGAGATCAATACGATACCACTTTCGAAGAATGGGATCAAAAGCATAACCAATTGGCTCATCTGAACTTGTAAACATAAAATACCAAGGTTTTTGTGACAGGACCCGTGAGAAGTTCCACAGAAACCGTCTTGAACTGACAATCTCATGCCATCTTTTACACACACAACCAGCTCTAAATATGCTTGCTATTGGAAGATAAGCTAGAATTCGCTCCAACAGGTCATGTCAGTGTAGCATATGTTGGATCAACTAGATACTAATGTTTTGTGCCCAAAGAGCTTCTTTATTGCCATCAGCGCTAGTCGCGTGCTAAGAATGATATCAAGTCAACTGGTCCCCAACATTAATGTCTCTTAGGCCGATGTCATCGTCTGCAATGTTGCGAACCACGATGTTTCGCGGTTCGCCCCTTCCATGATGCTAGGGCGAAAAGCAAGGAAAAAAGTCTTGGTAGGTATTGGGGACAGAAAAATACATGATGAAGAGCTACTGTGTAATAGAAGAGATGGTATGAACTGAATTTAGATGCGAGGGAACATCAGATAGACAATATCCCTCAAATATTCCTGAATTCCAAATGCTATATAAAGCACAATCAACCGTCTGAAGTGAAGGTAGTCATACTCTATACATACTGAATTGAATCCTACACATAGATGGCGACAAAACTTGATTGATGCAGGCTGACCGAAATCAAACATATACAAATAAGGAAAACACAGACTGAAGTCTAATAATGCTAGAGAAACTGATAAACACGATACCTACCCCCAATGTGTGTTGGACAGCAGCAAAAATAGCAGACAACAGTCCATTCATACGATGAATGTTGTCGGTGGCTTGCAACATATGGTTTAGTCACACATCACCTTTCATAATCACATATCCTTTGGTTCACAAAGATTGGAGACTGCTAGATCTTATACTCTGATTGTGTCGACTCCCATACACAAGGACTAAGTAAAAGAGAAAGCCGAGGGGCATCTTTCCATCAGCATAAGAAACCAGTCAAAGTTTACGGCTTTACAATGAACGACGGCCAATTACAGGACTCTGTCAACAGGATCAAACGCAACCTCGATTACGTAATAAAATGATGTCAATATGAGTGTCATAAGATGCACCGACCAGAATATATGACGTCTGTGTCGTATCGGTACAAAACTCAGTATAAGGAGACATCTAGAACCTATATCTAGGCAAATTGAAGAAGATTAGCCTGCTCAAAATCATCATTAGGTACGAGTAAGGAAATGCGAAATCCCAGCGCTCGAGAACAGACAATGAGAACACATACACTACAAGAAGAGATTGTTATTCCCTCAAAGCTCAAAATTTGAGGAAGGAGGAAGATCTAGATATACCAGTACAGAACTTACAATTAATCTCTAATTTAGTAGCGTTAACACGATGTTTGGAGGGGAGGTACGTTTAGTGTTATACTGTATCTATAAGCAAGAATTATAGGACACCAACAACACCTATCATGGTCAGTGGTTATCGCACTGTGCAACAATTACTAAGATCGTAACTGCATAAGCTCAGTTATGAAACCAAAAACGCATTACGAGAACTAAACAACTAGACACGAGATTAACTGTCATTGTTGTACTGACATGGTTGTTGATGATTCATTGTGCGCCACCATATCTTTTTTGAAGCGAGATCATCGGTTATGATAAATCACCGACAACAACAAATGACATGCTCATGGGTGGTTGGATCAATTTTCTGTGAAATGCAAATTCTATATTTATATTGAATATGTGCTTACTAAACACATATGGGATATAAAAGAAGATGTATTAAACTCAGGATAATATAATCCCACTACAAAGGACACAACACCACAAAGGGCAAAATTGTACACTCAAACCAGATTTCATGCTAAAATAAGTCGGTTAATCCAGAAAATGAGAAATGTTTTGTTCACAGAAAACAACGCCCACTCTCTCCATCACCCCACAGCCAGTTTAACACCAATACTCCACTAGATTGAGTTTTGTGTGTTGAGGTCAGCTAATAGATTAATAATATTATTGGTACAGAGATGTAAGATAAGGCACGAACCTGTTGTGTTCTCAATCTCAAGATGCATCACAATGATAACCCCTACTTTCCAGGTAACTAAAATACAATAAATAGCATCAATAACACGCCAACACAAAAGAGACAGATATAAAAAATAGAAATAAAACCAGTACAACTAATTACTGAAAATAAGCAACCGAAAAAAGACTATAGAGAAAAAATATTACACCTAGCAAAAATGATTAACCCATCAAGACACATCCTGTTAATCATGTTACCTCAGTTCAAAGCCTTCTTCTTCTACCGCTCACTGTCTCTCAAATGGGTCTGGTCACAAATTTCTATGTTATCTATTATCAGTTTTGTTAGTTATTCTTTTTTAGAAATGAAAGAAGCGAAAGCCAAGCAACTAGAAGGGCTTTGTATTGCTACTATGAGTAACGGCTGTCTTAAATAGTAAAGCACTTAACGATGATACACAAGAAATCCTGAAATGCAAACACTGGAGTAAAGTAGATTTTTGCTTGAAATGATAAATACCCTTGAAGTGGGTTACCCTAGATTTGGCTTATAAACATTCCCAAGCAGGCAACCCCTACTCACATACAAGAGGAGAGAGAGAAAGAGGAAGAAGAAGAAGAAGAGAAATGTTTTTTCTCAAAATTAATATGATTTTCAAAAAAAA
>BNST01002462.1:0-50720 GCA_019650275.1 Xylocarpus granatum | reverse complement strand
CATCAGTGTGCGGGACAAACTTCCGGGTATTTGTGCACGAGTCCAAAATATAGAATTGGCCCTGGCAGAATGACAGTTGTTAAATATCAGGAATCACAAAATTTGAAGCATTATGAATGGGTATTTGTCAATGAGTTTACTTGATAAAATAATTATACAATAGCTTTATTAAGAATATACGTACCAAAGGAAATTCTCAAAAGAGACCTCACCGGCAAAAGAAGCAACGACAATTATACTCATTTAGTACAGGGCAATAGGATGAATTAATAGATCAGTACGTTGGTAATAACAACTTCGTCACTCGACAGCTGACAAGACCATCTAGTCAAATGTTGGGGGATCAAGATTGCCTATGAAGAAGGACAATCTTAATGCACAACCAAGGCAAGTGATGGATAGGTTGCCTTGACTTGTTTTATCCCCCACTATGGATCCACCATAGTTATCTGATTGTATAATATGATTGTCCTTCCATTCCAATTTCTAATATATAAAAGGATATGTTGGATAGGCAAGACAACTCTTAAACCTATCACAACTTGCCTTGGTTGAAGAAGACAACTCTTAACTTCAACCTAAGCTCTTAAGCAAGGAAGACAACTCTTAACCTTGACTTAAGCCCAAGTTATCTCAAGATAACTCTTAAAAGATAACCGAAAATATAAACAAGAATGTAAGCAAGAATGCTAACCTTGATTCTTGATTAATGAATGAGAAATAACAAAATTTGGAGCATATGTCCTCCTCACAAATAATGGGCTGTATTTATAGTCCTAAGACAGCCTTATCCTAATCAACTAGTACTTAGGTTCCTTATCCACTTAGGATATGTTTTCCTAAGTCAACAAGCTTTTCTAAGTCAACTAAAACATTATCAAGATAGACCTTATCCCATTGTTTCCTAATCCTACTAGGATTCTTGGTCTTTCTTGAATTCCTACTTTGACTAAGTCTTTCTGTCCTTATCTTATCTCCTCTCCTACAGCTGCTGAACTTCTTGTTGCCATTTTCTTCTAGGATTAGGACTTCCATATGGCGTGTCCTTCCATTCCAAGACTCCTCCTTGACCTGATCATCTTGCTGAAGTCAAACCTGCCATGACGTCCTGCTGCGGCTGGAGTTCTTCATGCCGTCTATGTCCTTCTCTTGCTGGAACTCTTCTTGACATGGACGTGTTACTGCTGCTGGAGTTCTTCTTGATGCGATTATCCTTCTTCTGCTGGAACTTCTGTTGGTGTCAATGTCTTTCATTAATTAGGATTAAGTTAAATACTGGCCGGGCTTCATTGCTGGGCTGCACACTTGCTGTTGCCATGCTTGTTGTGCACATTTTCTGGCCCATGCTCTCCTTTGCTGCCCCATTTTCTGCCCATTGCCTTTCCTGCATACTTGGGTTCTCAACAGTATGACAATGTGCAGGACGAACTTCAGGGAGTGACTGGAACATCCCCACGGGCACAGCAGCGGCATGGGGCATTGGCAGTGCATGCGATGAACTTTTGGGAGTGACCAGAAAATCACCATGGGCTTGGCAAGGGCATCGGACGTGTTCTGCAGTGCTTGGGATGAACTTCTGGGATCAACTGGAACATCCCTGCAAGTGTGGTAGAGGCTTTGGGCCCATTAGGCAGTGCATGAGAAAAACTTTCAGCAGCAACTGTAACATCCATGTGGATGCAGCAATGGCATCCGACACATTCAACAGTGTACGGGTCAAACTTTTGGGAGCGACCGGAACATTCACGTGGAGGCAGGAGGGGAGTCGGGTGTGCTCAGTAGTGCAGGGGACTATCTTCTTGGAGTGACTGGAACGTCCCCACAGGTGCGGCAGAGGCTTTGGGTGCGTTTGGCAATGCACAGGATGAACTTCCAGGAGTGACTAGAACATCCCCGCGGGTGCAGCAGCGGCATGGGGCGTGTTCGGCAGTGCATGTGATGAACTTTTTGGAGTAACTGGAAAATCACCGCGGGCTTGGCAGAGGCATCAGACGTGTTCTACAGTGCTTGGGATGAACTTCCGGGAGCAATTGGAACATCGCTGTGGGCATGGCAGAGGCTTTGGGCCCGTTAGGCAGTGCGCACAAAAAACTTCCAGCATTGACTGTAACATCCATGCGGATGCAGCAATGGCATCAGACACATTCGACAGTGCATGGTTCAAAGTTTTGGGAGTGACTGGAACATTCCCTCAGAGACAGGAGGAGCATCGGGCACGCTCGGCAGTGCAGGGACAATCTTCCAGGAGTGACTGGAACATCCCTATGGGTGTGGCAGAGGCGTTGGGTACATTTGGCAATGCAAGGGATGAACTTCTGGGAGCAACCCAATCATTCCTTCGGGCACGGCAGCAGCGTCGGATACATTTGGCAGTGTGCGGGATGAACTCGCGGGAGCAACTGGAACATCCCTGTGGGTGTGGCAGAGGCTTTGGACATGTTGGGCAGTGTGCAGGACGAACTTGCAGGAGTAACCAGAACCTCCCTGTGGGTGCGGAAGAATCTTTGGATGCATTGGGCAATGTGCAGGACAAACGTCTGGGTGAGACTGAAACATCCGGGTGCAGAGGCATCGACCGCATTTTGCAGTGCATGGAACAAACTTCCGTGAACAGCCAAAAAATCCCAATTGGCTCGGCAGAGGCGTCGGACATGTTCAGCAGTGCTCAGCACGAACTTTTGAGAGCGATCAGAACATCCCAGCAAGCATGATAGATGCGTCGGGCATGTTTGGCAGTGCACGGGATGAACTTCTGGGAGTGACTGGAGCATCCTTGGGGGCACGGCAGAGCTGTTGAGCTTGTTCGGCAGTGCATGTGTTGGGCTCATTCGACAGTGTGTGGGATGAATATCCGGGAGAGACCAGAACATCCCTGCAGGCGCGGCAGAGGCATCAGACGCATTCGGCCATTCACCTGACAAACTTTCGGGAGCATACGGAAGATCCCCATGGGCATGGCAGAGGCATCAGGCGTGTTCGGCCGTTCACATGAAAAACTTCCAGAAGCATATGAAAGATCCCTGCAGGTGCGGCAGAAGCCTCGGACACATTTATCAGTGCATCGGATGAACTTTCAAGAGTGACCGGAAGATCCCTGCGGGCACTTCTGACTCTTCGAGCGCGTTGAGCAGTGCACAGCTTGAACTTCCAAGAACAACTGGAACATCCCTGCAGGTGGGGCAAAGGCTTTGGGCAATTCGGGCAGTGCACAGGATGAACATTGGGGGAGTGATCGGAACATCCCTGCGGGTACAGCAGAGGCATTGGGCACATCGGCAGTGTGCAGGATGAACTTCCTGGACTGACCAAAACATTCCCACGGCCACAGTAGAGGCATCAGGCACGTTTGGCAGTGCTCAGGATGTAATTCTAGGAGTGATCGGAAGAACCCCACGGGTGCAGCAGCTATGTCAGGCACATTCCATGGCCCCGACAATGGTGTCAGACATATTTGGCAGTGCACGGGATGAACATCCAGAAGTGACCGAAACCTCCCCATTGGCACGGTAGAGGCTTCGGGCTCGTTGAGTAGTGCATGGTACTAACTTTTAGAGTGACTAGAACATCCCCGTGGGTGAGGCAGAGGCATCGAGTGCATTCGTGTTGGGGTCCCGATTTCCTTCCCCAACTTTTATACACCTTAAGGGTCAGTACGCTTACTGAAATCCTTCCTAACTTACTGTCCCCCATTTGATTCTTGAGTTTTTTTTTCTTATATTTACATCCCCTAAGCTATCCTTCGGGTACACTAATATATATAAGGATATGTTGGATAGGCAAGACAACTCTTAAACCTATCACAACTTGCCTTGGTTGAAGAAGACAACTCTTGACTTCAACCTAAGCTCTTAAGCAAGGAAGACAACTCTTAACCTTATCTTAAGCCCAAGTTATCTCAAGACAACTCTTAAAAGATAACCGAAAACATAAACAAGAAAGTAAACAAGAATGCTAACCTTGATTCTTGATTAATGAATGAGAAATATACAAAATTTGGAGCATATCTCCTCCTCACAAATAATGGGCTGTATTTATAGTCCTAAGATAGCCTTATCCTAATCTAACTAGTACTTAGGTTCCTTATCAACTTAGGATATGTTTTCCTAAGTCAACAAGCTTTTCTAAGTCAACTAAAACATTATCAAGATAGACCTTATCCCACTGTTTCCTAATCCTACTAGGATTCTTGGTCTTTCTTGAATTTCTACTTAGACTAGAATTCCTACTTTGACTAAGTCTTTCTGTCCTTATCTTATCTTCTCTCCTACAGCTGCTGAACTTCTTCTTGCCATTTTCCCTCTAGGATTAGGACTTTCATATGGCATGTCCTTCATCTCCAAGACTCCTCCTTGAAGTGAACACCTTGCTGAAGTCAAACACGCCCCGACGTCCTGCTGCTGCTGGAGTTCTTCATGCCGTCAATCTCCTTTTCCTATTTGGATTGCTTCATGCGTGTCCTACCAAGTCTGGTCTTCTTCTTGGCTTGGATTTTCGCAATCAATTAGGACTGAGTCAGAACCTGGCCATGCTTCACTTTTTGCTGTGTGCAGGCTTGTTGCGCGCACACTCTGGCCTGTTTCTGCCTCTCTTGCTGCTTGGCATCTTGCTGCGCATTCGCTCCCGCTCCCTTTGCCTCCTAGGGTCCTCAACAATCCCCCTTTCTTGGAGACTTACCTTGTCCTCAAGGTGGAAATTAGGGAAACATTGCTTCTGGATGTCATTATGGTATTCCCAAACTTGTACGGGTAATGGCAAAGGTTGTAGCAATCCTTTGGTCTTGCCATCTTCTGGTTTTATCCATTGGAAAATGTCACAATTGATGTCTTTCTTCTTGTCTTCTGCCTTGAATCCTTCCAACCAAAAGAATAGCTTGATCCACATGTAAATATGGAACCATCCTAAATGTCCTCCTTCCCGTGAGTTGTGGAAGTGATTCAAGATCTTCCCTCTTTGTCCTAGTATGTTTGGTACATACACCTGCTGGTTGTGCCAAATATATCCATTCTTAAGGGTAAATTTACTAACCTCAGGGTCAAAATTCTTGATCTTCTCCATGAGCTCTTGGCTTTGAGGGTCAATTTCTATTGCCTCCTTGATTTCCGTCCATACATTCCACTAATGGCAGTGAGGCATGCGTGATTAGGCTCATGCTGTCCACAATGCTTGACCTCCATTGCTTCTGGACAATGTGTCTGCCACTTTTTTTTTCTTGCCTGGCTTGTAGATTATTTTCATATCGTAACCCGCAACTTGACAAGGAACTTTTGCTGCTCTGGGGTGGTAATTTCCTACTCCATGAGGCTTCTCAAGGGTTGTTGATCTATAATGATCAGGAATTTCCTCCCAAGAAGGTAAGGTCGCCATACCTTGACTGCATGGATGATGGCCAACATCTCCTTGGCGTATACTGACCATTCCTTCTTCATGGGCCCTAAGACTCTGCTCATGTATGCAATAGGTCTTCCAGCTTGACTAGGACAGCACCTATTCCATTAAATATATTAAATGTATCCAATTAATTAAAAAAGTGGTCATGGCTCAATGGTCAGACATTTTAATGTGTGGGCTTGGGTTCAAATTCAGCTTGTTATAACTTATTTTTCAATTACTAAAGAGACTCTAAATAAATTAAGTTAGTAAGGTTTTTCTGGGCTGGCTTCCACTTTTTTTTTAATTATTTCAAAGTGACTTTCCTGGTAGAAAACTACTTGCAATGATTTTTCTTTGGAAAACTTGAATTGATCAATCTTGGTTCATCAGAATTTCCAATCCACTGAACAAGCGCAATCCCTAAATGATTTTGGAAGCAAAGAGCCCTCCCGAGAACTTGATTTCTGTTTTGTAGGCATGTCAATGAAAGGATCCTGAGCAAATCATTGACAAATTTAATTTCGTAAAATAGAATGAAATGTATCAAAATCAATAGAAGTTCGTCGAAAGATAGACGTGGACAAGAACCTGCGCTTCAGACAAACTGAAACTCTAGGTTTGACTTAAGTTGAATATGTATTTATGAAGTTCTGAATCAATTCAAATCAAGAGTTCAGCAGGGTCAGGGTCCCGAGACTGATTCAGTCCAAGACCGCATGGCAGTAGGCTTTTGGACCGGCATAAAGCATGCTCTATGTAAAGAAGGAGGACGGGTCCTTAGGAGTTTTATCTTGTTCTTTTTTGGGTCAACCTCTTCCTTATTCAGCCAGGATCCAAGCCAACTCGACTTATTGTTTACAGTTTACAAAAATCTTTGTTGTTGAGTTTGAACGGGACTTGTGTAGCCGAAGGTGTAGCAAGAGCTATAGCTTGACCTTGGCCCCTTTATCCTCTTGGTGTGCCTAATGGTCTAAAGAGCGGGTCTGCCCTAAATAAGCACAAACAACATCTCATGATGTTACGATAAGCGACAGGTTGGTTTGATTGCTGATTGGCTAGTCTAGATTGAAGAAAAAATTCAATAAGAGAAGCCGATTACGAACAGGTCGGATGTCTGCCTTGCTCCCATTTCAAATCTGTTGTTGTTTAGCACAAGAACAAAGTAATATGAACTGGCAAAGAAAAAAGAAAGAGTGGGAGAGAGCAATTGCTGTCTGAAAGTCTCTCTCAAATTTTTTATTCATTGTATTACTCTTTATATAAAGTTGAAACATAACAAAAGATAAGTGATAAGCCTAAATTAAAGATAATGATAAGCCTAAATTAAAGATAATGATAAACCAAAATCAAAGATAAGATTTAAGCAAATCCTAACAAACTAAGGTATTTTTTCAACACTCCTCCTTACCTTAGTAATTGCAGAGGCTTTCTCCTCCTGTTCCTTGACTTTGAATCCTTTGGGCTACATAGATTTCTTTCTGAAAATTACCATTTAAAAAAGCAGATTTTACATCTAGTTGGTAAGTCTTCCATCTCATTTGTGCTGCTAAAGCAAGCAACATCCTGATTGTATCCAAGAGTGCTACTGGAGCAAAAGTTTCTGAGAAATCTACTCCAAACACTTGACTATACCCTTTCACAACTAATCTGGCTTAATATTTGTTTATAGAACCATCTGCATTAAGTTTGGTTCTATAAATCCATTTGACTCCAATGACCTTTCTATGTTGAGGTTTCTTCACCAACTCCCAAGTGTTATTCTTTTCAATCATTCTGAGCTCTTTTTTCATTGCTTCAACCCACTTGTCATCCTTCTCAGCTTCTTCAAATTTTGTAGGCCCAAATGCAGCAATATTACTTTTTTCATAAATATCAGATAAAGATCTTGTTCCTCTAACTGGGACATCATCTATATCATCATCAAAGTATTGCAAAATCTCTGACAATTGTGTTTTTATTGACTCCTCCCAGTTCCAGTGTCTATCCTCTATGAACTTGACGTCTCTGCTTATAACAATTTTTCCATTTTGTGGTTGAAAAATTCTATAAGCTTTGGAAAAATTGCTATATCCAATGAAAACTCTTGGTTCTGCCTTCTTATCAAGTTTGTCTCTTTTTACTTGTGGCACATAAAAAAAACAAAAACAACCAAAAATTTTTAGATTTTGCAAATTTGGTTTGTAACCAAACCAGGCTTCATACGGAGTTTTTTTCTGCAAAGTTCTAGTTGGCAACCTATTTGGCAAAAAAACTGCAGTGTTTGCAGCTTCTACCCATAGTTTCTTTGGCAACTCTTTCTCATGTATCATACACCTTGTCATCTCCATAATACTTCGATTTTTTCTCTCACTTATGCCATTCTGTTGTAAAGTGTAAAGTGCTGTGAGTTGATGCTCAATACCAGCTTCTCTACAAAACTTATAAAAAATATCATTGGTGTATTCTTTCCCATTATCTGACCTTATCTTTTGTATCCTGCAGCCACTTTGATTTTCCACCCATGCTTTAAATTTCCAAAATATATTAACAACCTCATATTTGAATTTGAGAAAATAAATCTAGCAAAACCTGGTATAATCATCAATAAATACAATGTAGTACTTACTACCATTTAATGATGATATTTTCTGAGGTCCTCCAACATCTATGAGTATCAATTGCAACTTGCGTGTTGCTCTTCATGTCGTTTGAGAGAAAGGTCTTCTATTTTGCTTACCACATTGACAAGCCACGCAATCAACTAACTTGTCTTCTAGCAATGGCATACCTTTCACTAAATTATGTTTTTGTACATATAAAAGTCCACCATGATGAAAATGCCCAAGCCTTCTATGCCATAATTCTGCATTACTTACAATGCTTGAGAATGATATTTGCTCCTCCTCCATTAGATTTAAAGCAAAACTTTTTGCTTTCATTCTTACTTTGAATACATCTTTGCCCTTCACATCTTTGATGAAACACCATTTGTCTTCAAATACAACTTTAAAACCCTTTTCAACTAGCTGTCCAACACTCAACAGGTTTTGGTTAATATCAGACACATATAAAACATCAGTAATATACTTTAAACTTGTTAAACTTTCTATAGCCACAGTTCCTTTGCCCTTGACTGAAATAAATTCACCGTTTCCAATTTTTACTTTGGAAATAATGGTTTTATCGAGCTCTTTAAAGAGCTCTTAATCATTGGTCATGTGATTTGTGCAGCCGCTATCAATTAGCCAAGAATCGCTAGAGCTGATATTTGTTGCGAAGCATGTTGCAACAAAAAGTTGGTCTTCTTGCTGTTGCTCAATAGAAATTTTTGTCTCTTCATGTTGTTGTGATTTGCAGATCTGCTCCATGTGTCCAATCTTACCACATTTTCTGCACTTGACATCAGGCCTCCACCAACACTTTTTTTATGGGTGGTTTGTTTTTTTGCAATGTGGACAAGGTGGATATATCTCATCCTTGTTTTTGTTGTTATTGCCAGTCTTATTGCCCTTTTTCTTATTGTAGTTCTTTTTATCTTTGCCTCCTTCTGAATTTTCTGCCTTTGCTTGAAGAGCACCCTCCATGGATTCTTCTTTTCTCATCATTCTTCTTTGCTCTTGTGCCTGCAATACATTCACCAATTCTGCCAAGGATATACTTGACAAATCTTTAGATTCTTCTAATGAAGAAATTTTAGACTCATACTTTTCAGACAAAGTTACGAGAATTTTTTGCACAATTCGTTCATCAGAAAAATGTTTACCAAGCAACCTTACCTTGTTCACTATACCCAACAATTTGTTAGAGTAGTCTTTGATGTTTTCTGTCTCCTTCATTTTTAACATTTCAAGAGTAGTCTTTGATGTTTTCTGTCTCCTTCATTTTTAACATTTCAAACTCTCTAATCAAATTGAGTACCTGCATATTTTTGGTTCTTTCGTTGCCTTGGTATTCTTTCTTGAGGTAGTCCCATATATCCTTTGCTGACTCCAAGCTCGTGATCCTTGTAAATATAGTGCTTGAAACTGCAAAAAATAAACATGCTTTAGCTTTGGACTTCTTAGTTTTTCTCTCTTTATAGACCTTGAGTTGAGTCATAGTAGGATTCTCCAGCAATGGAGGAATATCATAATCTTCCTCTATAGCTTCCGAAAGGTCTAATGCTTCAAGATGGACCGTCATTCTAATAGCCCAAACTTGATAGTTATCACCATCAAAAATTGGTGGTGTAACATGAGAGAACATTGTTTCAGTTTCCATCTCTTCTGAGTTTTTTTTTCTTTTTTTGGTTATTGTGTTTTTGGTTTGTGTTTGGATTCACTCAACGCACAAATCCCTCAAGAACAAATAGGCTCTAATACCAATCTGTTGTTGTTTAGCACAAAAACAAAGTAATATGAACTGGCAAAGAAAAAAAAAGAGTGGGAGAGAACAATTGCTTTCTGAAAGTCTCTCAAATTTTTTATTCATTGTATTGCTCTTTATATAGAGTTAAAACATAACAAAGGATAAGTGATAAGCCTAAATTAAAGATAATGACAAGCCTAAATTAAAGATAATGATAAACCAAAATCAAAGATAAGATTTAAGCAAATCCTAACAAACTAAGGCATTTTTTCAACAAAATCTTACTGCCACACTCGCGTGTGCCTTTCTACTAGAAAACCCGGCTGTAGCCCCTATTATCGTTACCATTCTTTCCATTCAAAAGGGCTTGGCTCATGGCAATTCTTCCATACCAAATAATAGGTCCCTTTTCTTTTATCACTTCAGGAAGCAGCCTCGCCCCGTAAAATGCCTAGCTAAGCAGGTTAGATAGCTAGTTCAATATCCTCCAGCAACTATACTTTGTCTTGTATAGGTCTCGCCTCTACCTTCTCACCTTACTTATGGTGTTACCCCTTTTTCTTTCTCAGAGAGGACATCCGTTGGTATGGCTTTCCCATGGCGGACTACTCAATGGATTTGGATTCCATTTCAGCGAGCCCAAAGTGATTCACTTGCTTTTCTAGTACTGGGAGGATGTAAAAAGCTTCTAGTAAAAAGAAACAAGTGGCTCGAAGTACTAGCAGTGAACTAACTAATTGAAATATACTGCCAGGCGGAGGGTCGAGGTCGTCGAGACCCAAATTAGGTCGATAGTAGAACAAGGGTCGAGTAAGCTGGGGGTGTCAATCAGGTAGGGGTCCGAAGCATCGATATGAATCATCTTGCACCTATGTAGATCCAAAATAATTGGTTCGAAGTCTCGCCTCATAATCGGAAGAGTGTCTTTAACAAGGGAAGGCCCCATTCCTTGATTCGAAACCTTGCATCTTCAATGGATGGAAGATCAGGTGCCGTTAGCTCGAGCATTAGTGGATCAAGTATCAAGTGCCCGAAGCATGAATTGTTGGAGGATCAACTACCCTTAGCATACGACCACTGGTCAAGGCCTTGTTTTATGCTCTAAAGCTGCTCAAACCGAAAGTCTCACTTGAATTCTCCCTCTCACTTCAATAGTGGGATGAATATGAAGAGTGGTCCACAATCATAAGAGAACGATTCCTTTGACTCTGGTGGCTTGAGATAGATCAGTTTCAAAACTACAGGTTACGGGTTCGAATCCTTCTCAATATACATTGTATAAAAGAGTCCGATTGCGAATCCTTTTCAATATAAGAAAACAGCGCACTCGCGCCGAAAAGACTTTTGAGAAAGACATAGGCCCATTATTGCTGGATACGGCTTTGGTTGGGTTTTGTAAAGCACTCCTAGACCGGGTTGAATCCCTACAAGGAATTAAGTAATGATGGGAATATTCCGTTTCCATTCAAAACAGATACTGTGCTTCGGGCTGACTAAATAATCTTTGTTGAAGTCGCCCTTTATGCATCTTTCTTTCTCCCATGCTTTCGGTTGGTCAACAACCCCCCACAGCTCTTAATAGTTCAGTTCTTCACTACTCGTACATGCTTGATGGAGTGAACTGGAGGGAATCATTTTTTCTCAATCAATCATGCCTCAACCGTCAGGTCGGACATACCCTGAAACTTTAGATATCCTTCGCCCGTTATCTCCTCATCTTCCTATTTATAAGCCACAGCTCACTTCCACATTTCCAATTTCTCATAGAATCTCCGAGGCTTTCCTAGCCACGATTTTCTTTTTTTATCTTCTTTGTCTGAAAATGGGTTTGATTTGCTTCAGCTATGAGAATTTCTACCAATTCTTCTTTGCTTTTTATTCATCAAAGCTTATCCTAATCTCCGTTGAGATGAATGCCTTAGCCCTGTCCTATCATTTGTCCTTCGTAAGCTACATGAAGGAGCCGAGAGCCCAACAAGCCAAGAGCCTAGGAACGGATGAAGTCCTTTTCTTATCTTAATAAAGTATGACTGTGCGTAGTAAAAGTAAAGAACCAGCTAGAATATCCTATATAGAAGAACCAGAATGAAAACCTGATTGAATTGGAGCCGGAATGAAAGCCGGATAGAATAAAATGTAGGTTATGGGCTCAAGTTGGAAAAAAGAAGTGAAAAACGTTTAGGCTATGAGCTTCAGGAGGTTGTTGATTCTGTCTTCGTTCAATAGGGGAGTGGCGGATCAACAAATAAATTCATTCCAAGGTTTTATCCTCGTGCCTATGATATTATAGATCTCTAAATGTACACTGGCGGGCTGCACCCGAAGCATCCTTGTCAGTATTAAACCACTACCTAGAAGCCTGTGATCATTACCGGACTAAAAAGACTTCCAGTAACGGGGGCTTACGAATTAGACCATATCAAATTGTGAATCATTTGTTCATCATTTCCATTAGTCCAGCAGTGAGCCTTAGCGATTGAAGAAGCATAAGGTAAGGCCCTTTCATCTAAGTCAGAGGGCTTATAGACAGTAACTAATCACTAAGAAGCTATTGGAGCTGTTAACGCAATTGAATAAGAATATGCTCTTCCTGTTCTGTTGGAAAATACCCTAAAATAAGACTTGTTTGGCATCCCACCTTTCCCATCATCTCTTGCCCATGTCTGTTGATCGTGTGCATGCCTTTGCTCGCGCAAAATGCCTTAGTAACCTTGCCCTTTTTGCCTTGATTACCACCCAACCTGATGACTCTCATTGAGCATGAAGTAAACCAGCCGTCTAAAACGTTTGAAGCCATCTGCTTTGCTGCTTTAGATGGACAAGAATCCCTTACAATTGCTATTGAATTTGCAGTAACGAGCATAGTCGAATTGAGAGACCTTCCTACCCTGTCGGAATGCAAACAATTATGTCCGAACTGATTTTTGACTCTAAAGCATGTTGCTGTTTTCGAAATGAAATCAAAACTAGTCCTACCTTGGCTATGCCCTGGGGCATTCCTTTAGCAAGTAATCTTGTCGATCTGTCTAGCTGAAGCCTCGTCTCTTGACTTCACTCTGCGATAGAATAGGCTGCTGTTAAAGGTTGTATTCCATTTCGCTAAGCTAGTCCAAGCAAGGAAGTGGCATATGCCAAAATAGGTTTCACGAATGAATGCCCCATTGGGAGTTAGGGGAACCCCTTGTTAAGACAAATAAGTTGCTTCCCTTGGTTTGCTATAATAGACTTTTAGATGTGCAGAATGCCTAATTTCAGTCTATTGGGACCTAAAGACGATACAATCTGTACTTCTTTCCTAAGCTTGAATGTGGCAAAAAACAAGGGAAGAGTTCGGGCAAAGCGCTGGATTTAGTTGAGACCGATAAATAGAGTACGGGATAGGACCAAAAAAGCTAGAAGAAAGAAAAGATGACCGGAGACAGAGAATCGAGCTATTAAATTAAGGGTCCATGACCATCAATGGACCTTTCTAATTTTATTAAAGTCTTACTAAAAAAGAAAGATTATTTGCAAAGACCTGCCGAAATAAGACTTAGATTGGCATTTTCATTTACCCCTCTGAGTTTCCGGGCTTTCTACTATAGAAAGGAGAAAGGAAGCCATAGAGAAGAACTAATGGACAGACCAGACCATATAGGACTACTAGAATGGAAAAAGAGAAGGGATTCACAGAAAGATCCTATTTAAAGAAGCGATTCGTTAAAGAAGAGATGAGCTAGGGGATGAATGAAGAGCCCAAAAGCAAGAGCAAAGGGTTTCGCGCCCTAATTACACAAGTCTAGTTATAAATGAAGGGGAAAAGACTAATCATTTAATAAATAAAAAAATAATCATACCGATGAGCACAGAGCACCTATCCGAAGCCCTTTGACCTTCCATTTGAAGAAAGTCCCTCGCGCCTACAGACTACTTAAGCGAATACTACCTTTAGCTCCTAGAAAGAAGGAAAGACAGGATGACGTTGACCCCGTAGTTTAAACAGATTATTTTATAGTTGACCTCAGATCTATTCCTGATTGCAAAAGCAAAAGGGCAGACAGTTTACACTACTGGTGGGACAGTCGTGTACATATGACCAAAGAGTTGCTAACAACATCAGCAAATCTAATTTTAAGCTATAAATAAATACGAATTATATTTTTTTTATTTTTTTATGCTTTTCTTATTTGAATTTTTCTTCTTTAAATAGCTCACACAGCAATAAAAAATACATATTTCAACTTTCAACTATGAATTTAAAAAAAAATAAATTTTTGTAATTTATTTTAAATTTAAAATATAATAATATTATTATAAAATAATTAAGTAATATTCTTAAATATACTGTTCATATATCGAGAACTTTAGGTTGTAACAGTGCCCTTGATGGATGTCGAATTACAGCTTTGAGTTGGACAATCAATCCAGGGTTGTGATAGTGCCCTAAATTAGCAAAATAGTTCCCTGAATTGGCTACGAACCCAAGGAACTATTTGCCCCTGGGTTGACTGCGAATCTAGGGCACTATTAAGTTCCCTAGGTTGGTTGTGGACCCAGGGCACTATTAAGTCCCCTGGGTTGGTTGGGTTATATTTTAATATATAATTATTTTTATATTTATTCTATATTTTATAACTAATAAATTTCTTTAAAATTATAATTATAACTAAAGCGACCAACTTAATCCACGCCACTGACAAGCAATCAGTCGATTTATTAGTGAATTTGTGATGGACGAATTTCAAGACCTTAGCAAGATTTACACTGCAAACAATATTCGCGATGACATACATCAAGAGTTTAAAGTACGGGTGTCTTACTGGAAGGCACTAAAATTAACGTGTGGGGATCCAACTAAATCGTTCAACTTGGTGCTATAATTTTGTTACATGCTCAAAGAGAGGAATCTAAGTACAATAACGTATATAGAGACTAATGATGATGCAAACTTCTTATAATTCTTCATGGCACTTAGAGTTTCTTTGAGTGGCTTTCGTACAATAATTCGACTAGTTATTGCTATTGATGGAACATTCCTCCAGGGTACATATTAAGGCACCATGTTTGTTACTGCTGTTTTTGACTGAAATGATCAAATTTATCCTATCACATTCAGAGGGGGAACTTAGAAAACAATGCTTCATAGGAATGGTTTTTAACGAAGCTCCGGGATGTGCTTGGACTTATTAAAGATCTTGTTTTTGTCTTGATTGATACAAGAGCATCATTAAAAGTATAAGAACAGTCTTCCTTGAATCATACCATGGTTTTTGTGCATATCATATTGAAAGGAATCTCAAAACAAAGTTCAAATTCAAAGACCGCAAGAAAGACGTTTTTCTCATGGGGTTTTACCTTATTGCAAAAGCATTTGTGTTTAGTGAATTTGAAAAGCACATAAACAAGTTAAGGTTAGTTCATTATGATGCAACCAACTATTTAGAAAATGAGGTTGGATTTCATCGTTGGGCAAGATGTGATTTTTCAATTAGGCAATACGATATAATGACCACAAACGTTGCCAAAAGTCTAAATGCATTGTTAAAGGATGCACATACTCTTCCCATCATGGCCTTAGTTGATTAGATACATTTAGTGTTACAATGATGATGTTATGAAAGGAGAGAAGAAGCTGCTAAACACGATGAGGACACATTAACTGAAGCAGCAACCATAAAAATAAAAATGGAGGAATCTATGTCGCTAACTTTGTCTAATTATCTAGTTTTGCATTATGAGTTTAAAGTTAAAGGTCGAGGTGAAATTATAGTAGTCAACCTTAATTCGAAAACATGTCAGTGCAGGGGCTTCAACCTACAACAACTACCATATGCTCATGTAATGACAGTAATTAGATTCGTTAGGGGCAAGTACAGAGAATTTTGCTCCAACTATTATCATAATGGTAAATTGTTGGCTATGTATGCAACAAAGATTCATCCTGTTGGTAATCCTAAATTTCAGCAAGTCCTTATCGACATTCAGGCAACTATTGTCAAACCACCCATAAGTCATCTCCTATCTGGTCGACCAAGGAATACACGCATCCTATGATCGAGTGAAGAAGTGGTCATTTAGAGGTGATCTTAGTGCACACAACATGGTCACAATCGCGCAAGCAAATGGGCTTCATCACATCGATTATCTCTTATGAGGAATGTCCCTGTGGGGAGCAATCACAGACTATGATTCTATGCCTCAACAATCCATCAACATCGCCACCCAATGATCTCCACACGTCAGCAACTCAGCCCAGGCATCAAAACATAATCCACCAACCTCCATGGCTTGTATATACCCGCCTGATTGCCTTGAACATGGATCTTAAGGTTAAAGTAATCCGCTGGCTCATAAGACCTACGCTGCCATTTGTAGAATAATTATGACTATAAAGTTATAACCCATGGTTAGTGACCATCAAATTCAAATATTACTATGTAATGAAATCATAGGTAAGTTCCAAATCTATACTTATAAAGAGATGGGCATTGGCAACGATCACGTTCTAGCGAATTCTGTCAGGACACGCCATTTGTCGATGAGCGACCAAATATAGATACTCATCAATGTGCTGCATTAATAATAGAAAAAAAAATTAGATTAAACAGTTATATACTAAAAACGCATGATAAAATGAGTGCAAAACTTACAGTATTTTCCAGTTGTACATCTGCATCTGAATTATTACGAAACCACCTCAGTGTGATAATGATAGCCTGTGTCTCAATGGATGCTTCAACATCCTCTAGCCAATTGAGGTAAGTGGCATATAAATCGTCCGTATAAGAGGCGATCAGATCTATGACAGTATTCGATGGATACTGTGGCAATTCTCTGTTGGCTAAGATCTTGCGCGACCTCTTCATTGAGTTGGTGTATGAGCTTCTTTTTTGTGGGCCAGGCCTATAAACCCTACCGAACCGGCTATAACTTGCATCACGTTCAAGCTCTAGGTCTAACACAAGCTATATGTCAACCTCAAGTTGTATACTGGCTGATGGCTCAACTTTAACACCTGTAAGAAGCTGCAGTAAAATGTCCTGTGAAATAATAAGCAAAGGGGTAAAATTAGTAGCAGCAAACAAATTAATAAAACCATAACAAAAAAATAAAAAATAGCACATATGAAAGTATAAATATACTAACTTGTGACTGTTGATGGCCACTCATCGCTATCCATGCACAGAGGTCTTTTGATAACTGATCGATTTGACCCAAAACATTGCGTTCAATTCACTGCACATCATCTCGTATGTATATGATATCCTGCCGCATGTAATGGACCTTTGAATTTAAGGAGTCGAAGCGATCTGTGACAAATCTCTTAAACTCCTCATCGATGTATGTTAGTCTAAGGGACGGATGGTGTGATGGAGTAGGAGAATGGTGATGCGGCATAACCGGTGATGGCGAAGAAGCATGGTACTATGCCGTCATGGGTGAACGATGATGTGAGGACCCTGCCGAGTGATCTAACATGACTAGCGAATGATGTTACGATATTGTAGGTGAATGATGAGACCTTGCTGGATATTGACGCTATAACAATCAAGAATAGATATGTTATCCAAATATAGAACACTTACATTAAAATGTAAACACAACCATAAATCATACCTCAACATAGCTCAAAGTTGTTAGGAGGTTACTCCCGTTCACACCTCATGGTTGAATAATCTCCAATAATTCAACCACGTGTGGCAGTTTGATCTCTACACCCTCGGGCTATAGGGTAGGAGCAACCTGAAGCATTTACGCGCCAAATAGATACCTATGAAAAGTTGACTAGGTCAAATTTTGCTTCAGGTTCTTCCATTATATGATGCATGAGATATCATCACGCACAACAACAGCAAACCTATTCTGCAGGCTAGGGATACTCTGGTAAATCCATACCTGCATAACATAAATTATAGTATTACAACACGATACACAGCAAAAAAGTGAAAATATAAAATATTATATGAAGTTCGTTAGAAATACCTGGAATGCAATTGGCATCCTAGCAATGTTATATTTGCCCTTAAATTGTCAACCACTAGCCTGCAAGCGTGTCAAAGTGCTCCTATATTTGCCATGTTGGATAGCATGTAATCGGCGCAAAGACTGCATGATATAAAGATGGGCGGCAGATTCCCATGAATATCTATTAAACTCCTTTAAAATATCTAATAACCACAAATCAATAGGTGATCTGACATCCCTACCAAATAAAACCTCTCCACCAAGTAAAAGTGAGATAATCTAACTATATCTATAGCCAAAAAAACAACATTTAGATCGTCTAGGATGATCACGTCCCTATTCTCAAATATAATATCCCTAAAACAAGTACTATCCAATAAGTGTAAAGTAGGGTTATGCCCACACCTAAGTTTTGTTATAAACCTAAACTTAACATGTGAAAATTAAATTATCTGGTTACTTACTAAAAACCACATCTCGTTTAGGTTACCATTCATATCTATCTCATATAACATCATGTAATGAATTAAGACTAGGGAATGATGTAAATTACCTATGCCTAACAAATGGTCTAAACATGTTTGCCTAAAAATACCTAATTGCGCCTCACTTAATTTAGCCTTTATCTGATTAACTATCTCAAATCTCGCCAAACAACACGTCTCTGCATGGAAGTGCTTATGTATTAGGATCTTTAGTCGAGGTTAAGTTGGCAATAAATAATAATTAGTTATTATTGAATATTATAAATAAATAATAAAATGTGCACACAAAAAAAGGCCCTGGGTCTAGGAACCCAGGGGCAAAAAAAGCCCGGAAACCCGGGGACCCAAGGCCCAAATGCCTCAGGGTCGGAAACCAGAGGCAAAAATTGTCGTGGGTCTA
This sequence comes from Xylocarpus granatum, assembly GCA_019650275.1. Taxonomy (NCBI): domain Eukaryota; kingdom Viridiplantae; phylum Streptophyta; class Magnoliopsida; order Sapindales; family Meliaceae; genus Xylocarpus; species Xylocarpus granatum. Next base: position 32,195 of record BNST01002462.1, on the reverse strand, counting down.
GAGCCCATGGCCCACAAAAATTGCCCTGGGTTTGGGGACCCAAGGCCAAGATGGCTTAGGGTCCGGGAACCAAGGGGAAAGAAGGCCTTGGTCCGAGGACCGAAGACCCAAAAAAATGCCCTAGCTTTGAGGACCAGGGACCAAAAACCCCATAGTGCAGTTCAAGTGCCTAGGGAAATCCATCATCATAGGAGACTAATGTTTCCCTGTGCGTATGAATTGCACCCGGCCACACCCTTTCCCCATCCAGTACTTCGGACATGTGTATCAACACGCCCAAAGAATAGTAGTAGTCTTCCTTCTCTGTCTTCTGCATTTTTCACCCAAAATACCAAAATAGCCCTATTTGCTTTATTTTACCCTATCTGCACACCTAATTTGCTAACATTATGTCAACATTTTAACAACAATTTCTTACAACATAACAACCAAAAACTCAATTTTCTCATTTTCAAATCTAATTACAAAAACATTTATATTACTTGTAAACACATAAATAAAACAAATTTTATACAATGCAAGTCAGACTAACTTTTTTTCTTGTTGTAGTTGTATTCTTTATGCTGTCAGGGATGAAACCCGCGGTTTACCAGCAACGCAATGATGAAGAAACGTGAAGAAAATGAACAGATTGTGGAAGGTGAAACAATTGCTTACTTTTACTTTTAGGTTATTTTTAGGGTAAAATTGTAATTGTTCATTACGATTTGAGGGCAAATTTGTCCAAAATATTTACTTTGGTAAGAATGAATTAGGGTTGATTAAAAATGTAAAGAGGGGTAAAAATAAGGCCATTTTCAGAAATTTCCCAAAACAAAAGGTGTTTTCTGGTTCCCCTGAGCTTGGGGTGGTTGTGAAGGGTTATGCCACGACGAAACAAGGGAATGAAAGGCCGCTTTGCGTTGGATGCTTTTTACCCTCCCCATAATGATAGCTCTGCTGTCTTAAGGAGTGTTAAAGCTTGCTTCTTCTCCAACTCTAGAGTTTTCTTTTTCTTGGTCATCAATATGACCTGTCCATAATAGAACTAATCTTATTCTTTGAACAATCAAAATTTCATACTTTTGTCAGATCCTCCCTATCTTCTAATCAAGCTTGGGTAAGTAGATATTGCCTAGGGCCGATAGTAGTACATTATGTGAGACGGAGTAAAGGGCCTTCTCACTTCTTACAAGTTGTCCAGTAGAAAGTAGAAAAGACTTTTTGAATGGGGTAAAAGAACTTGGGATCGTCGATCTCTTCCTTAAAGATTGGGATAAGTCAAGGTCAGTCAATCATGTGAAAACAATTCCTAATGTCGAATTCTAAAAACCAGCGAGAGATTCCCCACTCTTCTTTGATCCATCTTAAGACCGAGTGGCAACCTCGACCCAAGAAGAAGTGCAAGGTGTTAGGAAACTCGGGATCGTAAATGGATTTGAGTACCATTCTGATTACCTGTTTCATGATCGTAAATGAATTCTATAGGTAGAACTACTATGAACGGTCTAAACTTCGACCCTTATTTCTTTCTTCATATTGTATTGGGGAGCAAAGCCCCTTTTTTGCTCCCTATATTGATAATCAAGGGCCTTCTAGCCGCCATTTCATATAGGTTTCTTGTCAATTATCTTTAATATGTAAGGGTGACATGTCATACGGGTTTATCTTTAATATGTATGGATGACATGTCCTACGGGTTTCTTTAGTATTTGAAAAATATATTAGAAAGGGCTGGGTTCACTTTAGTACTTGAAAAATATATTAGAAAGGGCTGGATTTAAACCTAGGCCAATACATAAAAGTACTTAACCACTGGGTCATGGCCATTTATATGTTATTTAGACACATTTAATATTTTTATGTATTTTTAATGTTAATATTAATTGCATAAAAATAATTAAATAAAAATAAAAATGCCTATTATTAAATTTGTGACTTATATTTAAAATATATTTATAAATATTTTAATACAATCAAATTTATTAATAATTTAATTTATTTTTTATTAAATTATCTTATATAATTTAAATGTTTGAATTTATATATATTATTTATATCATGTTATATGCATTATTTGAATTTAATTATTTTAAGCATATATTTTGTATTTTATGCATGTAATAATATAATTTGCTGAGTTTATGTATTTTATATTTTTATGCATATATTTTAGAAACAGTAAATAGTATGCAAATATATTTTTTAAAAATACATGAAATTTAAGTAAATAGAAAAATGACATATTGAAAATTGTTGTTAAATATAGTTGTAGTATTTTCTTTACTTATAATTATATGTTTAGAAAAATTCTATCTAAAGAGATTAGGTTTCAAGTGGGACTGCACGTAACCCCTCCAATATTTCTCGAGAATTGATCTAATATGATTGTTAGTTAAATATATTACTCTTTATTACCTATACAATAAATATATAAATATTTTGGATAAAATTTCTATAAGACATATATATTCATTGAAATGTCTATGTGATCCATAAAAGCTTAATATATTAGGGAGTAGCCACAACATCCTTAAGTTAAATAAAACTTTACATTGTATTAGAATCACATATAATTTAAGATATTAATTGATTATATTAGATGTGATAAATTTTATCCCACGAAAATTTTTATTACGTTTATATGATTAATTATGATAAAATATTATATTATTTTTCTAAATTTACTCACAGGAGTTAAGAAATTAAATATTATATAATAATTTTATCATTAAGCTATGTGAATCTATTTGAATAAAATATTAACCCACAGGTAGTATTTTATGTCATGCGATTCATATTTTATGCATATTTTATATTGATAAAATATGATAATATTTAAGCCTCAATAAAATTCATCATAAATATATATTTTTACTGCATCATAACCATATGGACCCTTTAATAACGTACATAACATAATTAAAATAATTAAATCCAAATTATGCATATAACATAACATAAATAATATGCATAAATTCAAATATTTAAATTATATAAGATAATTTAATTAAAAATAAATTAAATTATTAATAAATTTGATAGTATTAAAATATTTATAAATATATTTTAAATACAAGTCACAAATTTAATAATGGGCATTTTTATTTATTTGTTTTTATATTTTTAATGCAATTAATATTAACATTAAAAACATATAAAAATATTAAACGTGTCTAAATAACATATAAATAGCTATGGTCTAGTGGTCAAGTGTTTTTATGTAAGAGCTTGAGTTCAAATCTAGTTTTTTCTAATATATTTTTCAAGTACTAAAGAAACCTGCATGATATGTTGTCCATGCATATTAAAAACAAACCCATATGACTTGTCATCCATATGAGTTCAAATCCAACTTTTTCTAATATATTTTTCAAGTACTAAAGAAATTCGTATGATATGTTGTTCATGCATATTAAAGACAAACTCATATGCCTTGTCATCCATATATATTAAAACAACCAACAACCACTGGTAAGGGTCTTTTTCAACCTCCAACCGGGTCAACTTGACCCAAATTCAGACCCACAGATCCGAACACTTATCCGACCAATTTTTAACTATTTTTGATACCGTTTTTATTTTTATTTTTTTTTATGTCTAAAATATTATAAATTCAATGTTAAAATAATTTATAACATATATTTTAAATAAAAATATAAAAACATAAATTGTATGAAAAATAAGAACTTTAACAAACTCATAACTATATTTCATATTTTTCTTTCATAAAACTCAACAAACTAAGCAAGGCAGAGATTATATACATACTCTGATACCAAATGTAAGTATAAAATACTAAAACATGCTTAAAAACTAAAAATTTAAATTGCGGAAGTCATGGATAACCAACCTCTCGCCATTGCTTTTCTTCACGTTTGTGAGTGTCGTCAAAGCCTTCTAAGCTCTCTAAATCCTCTCAAGATGATATTTAACAAGAATTTCGAGCTTAGGAATCTTTACAAAGCAAAACACCTCCCAATTTATAAAATTCTTTCCATCAAAAAATTCTCACACTTAAGGGAGGTATTATGGCTACTCAATGCTGCAGTTTCATATTTTAAATTTGATTCAAGAGTTACAAAATATAATGGAGAGTTAAAGGTCAGAATTCTATAAATTGGAAGATGTTTTGCTTTGCAAAGGTCCCTAAGCTTGAAATTTTTGTTAAATAACATCTTGAGAGGATTTAGAAAGCTTAAAAGGCTTTGGCAACACTAACAAACGTGAAGAAAAGCAATGGCGAAAGGTTGATTATCTATGGCTTTTACAATTTAAATTTTTAATTTTTAAGCATATTTTAGTATTTTATGCTTACATTAGGACCAAACTAAGAGTTAGCAGCATAAACAAAGATGAATTTGTGAATGAGAAATACAAATTTCCTATTTTCATAGGAATCAACGGGAGAATTTTGAGTTGGTCAGGGGGGCGGGGATGGGGAAAACCGATTGAAAGGCAATTGAAAGTCTGCATCTACGGTCCCTGCTATGTTTAAAGAACTCAAAATAGATTGCAGAAAATCAGAATGATTGCTTTCCGCATGAAATTCTTCAGCCACAGCCAAAATTTTATCTTCTGGAACCTCAGTCCCTAGTTGGTTCTTAATCAATTCTTCTACTTTCTAGCGGATATCACTTTAAAGCTCCACGATCTTTTCACTGAACGAGTTAAGCCTCAGATGATCCTCATAAATACCATGAGTATCGGAACGAGAAGGAGCCTGAGAATCGGACGATTTCATACTATGATCGTTAATAGTCATCGCAGATTGATCCATAGTATTACGAATCGCAGTACTAGTAGTGCTACTAGATGGAGATGGAGATGGATTATTCAAAGTAGAAGTTGTATCACTGGAAGTTGATGAGTTTAGACTATTTTCATCAAAGCAAAAAATACGGTTAAACATATTGTATAGATTCAGAAAAAATGATTCCCTCCAGATAGAAAGAGAGTCGGAGCAGTGAAGATGGATAGAACACTTTTGGTTGTTGACCAACGGAAAGCATGGGAAAAAGAAAGATGCACGAAGGAAAGGAAGGGCGGCTTCTTTGATATATTCTGGCCAGCCCAAATCTTTTTTCTATACTATACGAAATTTGTTACATATCTCGTTAGGGAGTCGAACCCACACAACAACAACCAACTCTAACTGTCGCCTGCTCAACCACTCAGCTACCGGGATTTCTTCTCACACAGTACCAATCCCTACAAGATTCTCTAAAAGCTTTGTTGAAGATGATCAGTTATTCCAAGCCAGAAACTATCACCAAGAAGCAACTTCTTTCATACTAGAAAATTTGTAAATTCGCAGCAAGCATGTATAAATGAATTTCCAGAGTTTGTTCACTCTGTTTCTGCTGAGTTTTTGTATTCAAGAACTGTCCATCAATTATAAGTTTTCAGTCTTTTATTTATGCTACAACAAGGGTTAAAACGCAGAGTTTTATCTGCCACAGCAGAAAGTGGTTAGACAACTAAGATGCCACCTCATCATTACTAACTACCCCTACTTCTGCATTCGGTTTTTCTTCCCTTCTGCATCAGCCATCAAGCTTGTCAAAAATGCCCAGAACACTGAGAGAATTTAAAGCACAGATCCACAAGCTTCAATCGCATTACATACAGTGATTCATAAAGAAGAAGTCAATGCAATATTTCGCAGACCAAAACCGTCTCAAGTGGCTTGGCTTGGCTAGGGGGCCCAACTACCTGCATTCGGAGCTTAAGTGGTATTGGAACAATTAGGTTAAGCTCTTCTGGCTGACTTCGACTCTGGGCAATTTCATTATGCCGGCTCAACTACTGCTTTGGAAATCTCTCAACATTGGCAATCCAGTCTCAATAGATGCTGCTCCTTAAAAGGTGTGAAAGGGTGGTAGCCGTTGATCAATTAGAGTCGAAAGGAGTTTGCTGCTCGTTGGTAGTGGAATGCTGACTGACCGGCCCCGTCCCTCTATGATGAGCTCAAGGCGACGAAAGACCAGGTGAAAATGGAATATGGAATGATTGAGTCAAAATCTAAACTCTGCTCTGACTAAAAAAGGAAAGCTAAAGATTGAGAGTTTGGCAGTAGCTTGGAGGCTCGGGCTAGAAAAGAACAAAACTAAATTCGAAATAGAATAAATAATGAAATCTAACTTAGAGAGTGTACAAGCAAGTCTAGTTTTCTCAGTTGGAGATGGGATTTTACAGCAATATGCTATTTGCTGTCTTAAGAGAGAATGAAATAGTGTTCTGTCACTAAGCTAGTTTTCAAAGCCTTTATTCAATCAATGGGAACTACTGGTAAAGGCATAGGTTCTTGCTTACCTGGTGTGACTGCTTTCTTTCTATCTCTAAACAGTCCTTTATGCTTTCAAGATATTGAGTTGGCATTCCCGTGCTTAAGGAAGAGGCACACTTAACCTTTATTGGTCCTTGACGCTTGAAGCGGATTGATAGAGGGATAAAACAATAAAATAGGAATGTTACTGGAAAACTCATATAATGCCCTGCTGCCAATTCGCTGGGATCCATACCAGATATGACTCCGTTTCCCTTTGTAATCCTACCTGGCAATAAATCAAAAATCTAAGCTAGCGGAGCCGGAGGCTTACTTTCTTTAAAAACACTTACTGATATAAATCTAAACAGAGAAATGGAAGCTCATCCCTAGTTATTCAATCTGTCCATTTTTCTCCGGTGACCGGAAAATGGAAGAAGGAGGAGAGTACAGAGAGAAAAAGGAGGGAAATTTTCTTATTGAATAAGAGTTTGGGTACAGATCTGACACAAGGCGTGAATCTAGGCCCAGTTTTGTATTGGGCCACATAACAAAGTAACACGGCATTACATGATTGGCAAAAGTTCTAATTTAAATCCTCCCATTATAAATAGATAAACCCGGGAAAACGAAGATTGCTTAATCATTACTAATCAAACCTCCTTTATTTTTATTTACACCCTGTCCCCCCCACCAATCCCGCCACAATACACACTGTCATGACTGCCATTTCAAAAGGTCTAAACAGTATCATAGATCAAAAACAATTTGTAGGCCTGTTGGCCCAGAAAGATTGCCGACTGGGCAAGAAAATAGAAAACAATTTGCAGTGACATGGAATTGAATTTGTGTTGCACGGGGGTTGAAGCCAGGGAAATTTCCAAAAATGACTTTATTTTTACTGCTCTTTATAATTTTGATTAACCCTAATTTATTTTTATCAAAATAACTATTTTAGATAATTTTACCCTCAAACATTAATTTTAAGCTATAAATAGATATGAACCTTATTTTTTCATGCCTTTTTTATTCAAATTTTTCCTCTTTGAACAACTCACACAACAATAAAAAATACATATTCTAACTTTCAACTGTAAATTTAAGTTTTTAAAATTTAAATTTTTGTAATTTATATTTAATTTAAAGTGTATGAATATTATTACAAAATAATTAAGTAATGTTCTTAAATGTCCTGCTCACATGTCGAGAACTTAAGATTGTAATAGTGCTCTAGGTCGGATGTCGGATTACAACTCTGAGTTGGATAGCCAACCCAGGGCTATAATTGTGCACTAGGTTAGCTGCCAACCCAGACCACTATTTTACCCCTAGATTGGCTGCGGACCCAGGGCACTTATTTTTATATTTATTGTCATATTTTAATTTATAATTATTTTTATATTTATTATATATATTATAACTAATAAATTTATTAAAAATTATAATTTAATAGATAAATTTTTTATGGCTTAAAATTATAATTTAATAGTTAAAATTATAATTTAATAGTTAAATTAATTTAATTATAATTTATCTACACCAAAGAATGCAATGTTCATATCTACATATAACGTAATAAATGTTGGACAGCTTTTCAATTCAAAGAAGGAGTTACGAGATGCATTGGGTGTACTGACACTGAAAAATAATTTTCAGTTTTGAGTTAGAAAGTCAACGACAAATCGATTTGAGGTTAGATGTGTTGTCAACGGCTGCAAATAACGGATGCAAGCAACGAATACAAATGGAGAAGGTGGATATTGGTATATTAAACGGTTTAAAACTAAGCATACTTATAAAAGCGACTAACTAAATCCAAGCCACCGATAAACAACTAGTCAATTTATTGGTGAATTTGTGATGGATAAATTTTAGGACCCTAGTAAGATTTACACTCCAAACAACATTTGCGATGACATACATCGAGAGTTTAGAGTGTGGATGTCTTACCGCAAGGTATGGCTAACAAGAGAAAAAACACTAAATCATTCAACTTGCTGCCACAATTTTGTTACGTACTCAAAGAGAGGAATCTAGGTACAATAACACATATAGAGACTGATGATGATGCAAACTTCTTATACTTTTTCATGGCACTTAGAGCTTCTTTGAGTGGCTTTCGTACGGCAATTCGGTCGATTATTGCTATTGATGGAACATTCCTAAATGGTACATATTGAGGAACCATGTTTGTTACTGCTGCTCTTGACGGAAATGATCAAATTTATTCTGTGGCATTCGGAGTAGGGGACTTAGAAAACAATACTTCGTGGAAATAATTTTTAACAAAGTTACAGGATGCGCTTGGACCTATTGAAGATCTCGTTTTTATCTCTGATCGCCACGAGAACATCATTAAAGGTATAAAAACAGTCTTCCCTGAATCATACCATAATTTTTATGCATATCATATTGAAGAGAATCTCAAAACAAAATTCAAATTTAGAGACGCCAAGAAAAACACTTTTCTCATGGGATTTTACCTTGCTGTAAAGGCATTTGTGTTTAATGAATTTGAAAAACACATGGACAAGTTAAGGTTAGTTTATATAATGCAGCCAACTATTTAGAAAATGAGATTGGATTTCATCGTTGGGCAAGATGTTATTTTCCAATTAGGCAATATGATATAATGACCACAAATATTACCGAAAGTCTAAATGCATTGTTAAAGAATGCATGTACTCTTCTCATCATGACTTTAACTAATTGGATACGTTCAGTGTTACAACGGTAGTTTTATGAAAAGAGAAAAGAAGCTGCTAAACACAATGAATGTTATTTTCCAATTAGGCAATATGACATAATGACCACAAATATTACCGAAAGTCTAAATGCATTGTTAAAGAATGCATGTACTCTTCCCATCATGACTTTAACTAATTGGATACGTTCAGTGTTACAACGATAGTTTTATGAAAAGAGAAAAGAAGCTGTTAAACACAATGAAGGCATATTAACTGAAATAGTAACTGTAAAAGTGAAAATGGAGGAATCCATGTCACTAACTCTTTCTGTTTATCCAGTTTCACATTATGAGTTTGAAGTTAGAAGTCGAGGTGAAATTGCAGTGGTCGACCTTAATTTGAAAATATGTCAGTGCAGGTGCTTCAATTTACAATAACTACCATGTGCTCACGCAATGACAGCAATTAAATTTGTCAAAGGCAAGTATGGAGAATTTTGTTCTAACTATTATCATAATAGTACATTGTTGGTCGCGTATGAACCAGAGATTCATCCTATTAGTGATCCAAGATTTTGGCAAATCCCCATCAACATTCAAGCAACCATTGTCAAACCACTCATAAGTCGTTTCTCATCTAGTCGACCAAGGAATACACATATCCCATCTTCGGGTGAAAGAGTGGTCGTTCGAAAGTGTCTCGGTGCAGGCAATGCGGTCACAATCACGCAACATGTAAAAATCTCTTGAATTTGAAGAAAACTTAATTTATTTTGTAATTATTATAATTATTATTGCAAACTTATTTGTTATCACTAATCTATTTATTTCTTTTAAAACACCCATTTACGATTCTGGACAATATGATACCTTCCCTGGGTCTTCGCCCCTAGAGCAAACAAATTGCCTTGGATCTTCAAACCAAGGGCCAAAACTTGCTGTGGGTCCATGGACCCAAGGCCCAAATGCCTTGGGGTCAGTAATCCTGGGGGCAAAAATGGACCCTAGGTTCTGGAACCCAGGGAAATCATGGACCCACAGCCCAAATGCCTTGGGGTCGGTAATCTTGGGGGCAAAAATGGACCTTGGGTCCGGGAACCCAGGGGCCTAATTTCCCTGGGTCCAGGAACCCAAGGCCCAAAATTTGCCCTAGGTCTAGGAATACAAGGCCTAGTTTCCCTAGGTCCACGAACCCAGGGGCAAAAATTGACTTAGGTCCCGGGGACCCAGGGCAGTTTAACGCGCCTAAGGGAGGCTAATGTTTTCCCTAGGCGCCTGAACCGCACGCGTGCAAAGAACAACCGTCATCTTACTCCTTTGTCTTTAGCGTTTTCTCATCTAATATATTGAAATTGTCCTATTTGCTATATTTTATCATATCTACATGCCTAATTCGCTAATATTATGTCAATATTTTAACAATCTTATCATTCTAACAATTGTTTATAACATAATAACCAAAAACTCAATTTTGTCATTTTTTTAATCTAATTACAGAAATATTTTTTATATTTATAAATACACATTAAATAAAAACTTGTACAATACAAGTTAGACTAACCTTTTTTATTATTATAGTTGTATTCTTTATACTGACGGAGATGAAACTTGTAATTTATTGATAATTCGATAATATAATAATGAAAAAATATGAAAAAAATAAACAGATTATAAAAGGTGAAACAAATCTATTTTTATCTTTAGGATAAAATTGAAATTGCTCATTAATATTTGAAGGGGAAATCGTTTAAAATGGTTAAAAAATGAATTAGTATCGATTAAAATTATAAAAAGGATAAAAATAAGAATATTTTTAAAAATTTCTGTTGAAGGAAGATGGTGCCTAAATTCATCAAACCATAAATAAGAAAAAGAACAAGAGAAGTTGGGGTGAAGTGATGTCGATGGAATCACCATTCAAGGCAGATGTATTGAAAGGAAAAGTTGCTTTGGTTACAGGCGGCGGTTCGGGGATTGGGTTTGAGATATCTACTCAATTCGGCAAACATGGAGCTTCGGTTGCATTCATGGGTCGACGCAAGCAAGTGCTTGATTCTGCTGTTTCTGCTCTTCAAACTCTTGGGATGAAGGTATAGTTAGATTGTTGTCGTGTTCTCAAATTTTCTTCTGTTTTCTTATCTGGGTGCGTGCTTTTATCATTTGCAAAGATCATTTCTTTTTATCTGGTTTGTTTTGTTTCTGTGATTATCGTTAATTATGTGCTTACATGTCTGTTTGTTTTAAATTTTTTTGCTTTCGATTTTCTTCGGAAGGTGTTTTCCTATATGCTTCTTTTGACCCTATGTTTTGCTTGATCCCATGTTTCTTTTGCTATATCATTAGTTGCCTAAAAAAAGAAAGAAGTAAAGGTATTCTGATTGTTTAAACATGTAAAAGCCTTTTCACATGGTTCACCGATGTATAATTGGTAAAACCTCATGGCACTGTTACTCCCTCTTGCTTGTTTGATTATTTGATGTCCTGCAATTTTACATAATTTTTGTGGTTTTCAATTGATAACAAGAGCCCACTGTTCTATTTCTTTTTGGTGTTTTAAAGGCTGTTGGCTTTGAGGGGGATGTTCGTAAGCAGGACGATGCAAAAAGAGTTGTGGAATCAGCTTTTAAGCATTTTGGGCGGCTTGACATTCTTGTGAATGCTGCTGCTGGCAACTTTCTTGTATCAGCCGAGGATTTGTCCCCTAATGGATTTCGAACAGGTTCAGTTTTTAAATAGGATATTATAATACTAAGCAATCTGTTGAGCGCCCCTGTGCCTATTTTTCCATTTCTGCTAGATCACAGTTTTATTCAGTCTGGTAGGGTTTACTTGATTCTGAAGTAATTGAAAGATGTTTTTAATTACTTGAGAAGTTGGATGTGATTAACGTTTTGGGTAACTGCAAATCTATATCTTCCTTGTACCAAATTCCACTCTTTCTTAAGAAATTACTTATTTGTCAATATATATATATATATATATATATATATATATATATATATATGTTGGTTTGGTTTTGCTGTGGTTTATATAAATCCACTCGATGATGAATACTCAGGGGAACTATGAACCAAATGAACTATTAGCTCTACTAAGTCCTTAGCTAAATGCAATATTTTTAATAATCCCTACAGTTATGGACATTGATTCTGTCGGCACATTCACAATGTGCCATGAAGCATTTAAATATCTCAAAAAAGGAGGACCTGGAAGAAACTCATCTGCTGGCGGATCCATTTTGAACATTAGTGCCACTTTACATTATACAGCTGCTTGGTATCAAATACATGTAGCTGCAGCCAAGGTTTGTTACATATGTTTTTACCTGCTAATCCTAACAAACAGATGAGTTCTTATTAGGTGTCTTAACTATGTTCCTCCCAACAGGCAGCTGTTGATGCCATTACTAGAAACTTGGCTCTGGAGTGGGGAACCGACTATGATATTCGCGTCAATGGGATTGCCCCGGGACCCATTGGTGACACACCGGGCATGAGTAAACTTGCGCCTGAGGAGATTAATACTAAAGCTCGAGACTACATGCCATTGTATAAGCTTGGGGAGAAATGGGATATTGCTATGGCTGCTCTGTACCTTGCTTGTGATGCTGGTTAGTAAACATACTTGCCTGAGCCATCATCCGTATATAATTTGCTTACTTTGTCATTGTGTCTTTGTTAACATTTGATTGCAGCAGAGAATTTAGAAATAAATCTTTACGCACTAATCTGTTAAATTGTTTTCAACTTGAATCATCTTCAAGTGACTCTACAATTACCTAAATGTTGAGAAATGTTTTTCATTCATTGTGTACCAGTCATGAGCTATGCATTTTTTCTTTCAACCCTGGAGAAAAATTGATCCATGTTTATACATATTGAAGGGAACTATGTCAACGGAACAACTCTTGTAGTTGATGGAGGACTTTGGCTGAGCCGGCCTCGCCATCTGCCAAAGGAGGCAATCAAGCAGCTTTCACGAACTGTGCAGAAGAGGTCAAGGGATAAACCTGTTGGGGTTTCAAGAAGTAAACTTTGAACCAGTCCTACGAAGATGCAATCGTTTATATTGCCCATCCGATCCAAAAATAGGCCGTCTAGACATTTTGCGGTTGGGTTTTTACCAGCAAGCTTAGACCACTTGGCAAAGATGCAATGATTGTGGAGTTATGATTGTACAGATCCTGTAATTTACTTTATTTTCTCTGAAAGAGTTGGCGCTTTATATATTATTATATCACTATATTATTCATTGAAATATGTAGTTGCTTTATGATTCAATATTTTTCTTTTCCTTTTTTCTCTCCTTATGATTAGAAGTAGACATCACTAAAATGCTAATATTCTAAAGGATATGGAGGGTTATCATTTTTCATTCTATATCATATTATGTAACTGGCATACAACATGAATTGGTTTCTGTTGATAGATTGACAACTTATCCATTTGGTCACTTTGTTATCTTCAGGCTAATTACATCAGATAAAAAGAGTTAAATCACAGACGCAGGTCGTTGAGCCTGATGTTGAAACCAAAAACATGCTTTTTGAAGGACTTAATCTCCCATAGTTTTCGGGAGCTCTAGCAAAGAATATCCGAAAGCTACCGGACATCCCCCTATATTTCATTGGTTACAAACTTCCAACAAGCAGTCAATGCTGAAGATTTGCTTACTGATGGATTCCAATAACTCCAATCTCGCATCTCCAATGTGACCGTACTGGCGTTTGCCATGCGTGCGCATCTTTTCCAAACACAGGAATTTGGGAAATTTTAACATCTGTGAAGTGGTGCAGGATATATGTCCAATGGTTGATACCGTAATCGATCATTGTGGGGAAGTGGTCCCTCCTTGGGAATTTTAGAGAACGGAATGTTAAATTCAATTCAAGGCAGATAAGACAACAACTGGCAACGCGCGCGCGCGCATGCGCCTCAAGGTATAAGACTCTTTAAAGGTGAATTAGCAGAAATTATTTTGACTTTAATTTTTCATCTCTTCGGTTGGATATTATTTTACTAGTAGCCAGAACACACTGCACAAAAAAATAAAAGAAGGAAAGAAAGAAAATACCTCTTGCAAATTAATCTGGAATGGCTTCACAAAATCTTCAAACATGACTGAGGGTAGTCCCTTCATCTTCTCTTCCACTTCCTAAAGAACCGAACAGCACAGAAAGATTAGAGCAGTGCATAATGTAAATATGAGTTCACGCTAGAAATCACTGTAGGTAACAAGAAACCCCAAGATGATGCCAATGATTGATGACTGGGGGGAAATTCCTAAATTATCATAACACAAATTAAATGTGAGGCCATAACCAAGCCCAAAGTCACAAGAATTGTACATCTACTTTGTTAGATGGGTCATGAAGAGGATGGAAGAAGTTGGGAGAGAAGAGAAAGGAGACTGGGGAGATTACTTGCCTGGTTTTGTTTGATATAAAAGATGAGGGAAAAGAAAGAAATCTATCACCTTCCAAACTCACAAACTTCAATCCTTCATAAATGGGTGGAATAAGGAAAAAAAAAGGGCCCATTTATGAGTTTAATGGTAAAATTATAACACTATGATTTCTTTTCACTCACTCCTTGGGACTTTGTTCTTCAATATTCTATTTCTAAAGTTTCATGTTATTATACTCTGTAACATGCTCTTTCAGCAACTGACTAATATTCTAATGTGTTTTGAAAAATGATTTAAAGACAAAAGCATATATTCAAATAACCCAATCTGACATACAGTTAAGCAAATAAAAGAAGGGATACAATACAATGTTCAGATTCAAATGAGAGAGTTCCTCCAGAGTATAGTGAAAGAAGCAACATTCATTCTAAATTCAATTACACAGTAAAATAAGAAATGGGTGTATTTTAGCATACCAATCCAGTTATCCTTGAATTTTCTAGGAGATCCTTTGCAATTATATCCAGTATATGCCTGTTGTCCCTTAAGGCAGTCATTGCAAGTTCTTCTGTCTCTTCAATATACTGCAACAAACATCAGTTGCCATAACTTCCAGAAATAGATTTGAATATAAACTATAAGGCAAACCAGATGACATTGAATTAACAAGGACTTATCCCTTTCAGAAAAGAAAAAATGCATCTATCTAATATGAAGTAGGCAAAATACAACTCTGAGACCAAAGGAAGCAGATTTACCCTTGTCAATTCTCGAGTGAATAGCTCAGATAATTCAAGGGTCATATTGGCAGGAATGACATTAGGATCATCCCACTAGCAACATAGGAAAGTATAAGATGAATCAGTTAAACAGATGTATGAAGTTTTAAAGAGGTGTATGGAATTGGGGAAAAAAGTGATAATATGAGTGGTCATCAAGCAAATTTCTCAGTGATTTGAAACTTTGAATAATTAAACATACCCTATATTTTATTAATTCGCCATCTGAAGTATCTGGTCGATCCAAAAGTCCAACTCTTTTTGTTAAAGTAGCAAGTCCTAACCTAGCATTTTGTGGATTGATCACCATCTCTCTTGCAATCTGAAAAGACACCCAAGCAAAAGAATGGACAGGAATTATACCAAAAATTGCAAATTGATAGTGAATTATTGAAGAATTATTCAACAATCAGAAATTGAATGAAGAATTGTGATTGATCAATAAAGTTAAACTTAGGAAAGTGATCTTTTGGCATAGCCTTAGTTATTAGGCTCACTCTTATAAAAAAAAACAAAAGTATGTTTGATACAATTATGATTCAGATACCTTAGTTATCTTTTCAAGATCATCCTTTCCTCCATCAGTTATATCATCGCCAAACACAACACGCTCTGCACACCGGCCACCATGAGCCACCACCATTTGCATTTTCATGTAGCCAAAGGTTGTATAACCTTGGTCTATCATGTCTTCACGGGGATAGAACACAGATATTGCAGTTTCCTAGAAATGGTGGGGAAAAATGGAAAAGGAAACTATTAGAAAGCGTTTAACAAAAGGATATAACTATAAACACAAAATGTACCTTGCCACCAGGCAGGAGCTGAGAAAATGCATGCCAATCAAATTGAGGAAACAAGTGAGCTAATACTATATGACCAGCTTCGTGTACAGCCAGCAGTTGCTTCTTTTCAAAAGACACCTATTGTATGAATATATGAGCCCAATGATCAAAACAATATTAGCATTCTTTTTTAAGTTAGATAAAAAAACACTAAAAGACATTATAGGCGGGTACATACACTTTTTTCGCATTTCTGTTGCTCTTCCTCCGTAAGAAGTACACCCATGCCCTCAAGCAGTTGTTTATCTAGTACATCAACGATGTCTTGCTGATAGATCTTGGAATGTCCTTTTCTCACCTGCAACCACAAATGAAATTGCACATCACAGCAATCCAAGAGAACCTAGAAACTCTTCAAATCATTGTTGCTAAAATGCATGAGAGGCCACCATATACACAGACACATTACTGAGAGCATCATCTCACATATTTAACTAATAAGGGAATCAGTTGAAAGGGATGCAACTTCTAGGAAACATTTTAGCCCTTGAAAAAAATTGGAATGAAGAGCATGAAACTTATTGAAAGATTTGACTATAGCTGTAAGAGTTATGTAACATGAATTACAAGATATGATGATTCAACTCACCGACATTATTGCTGCTTCATTCACAAGATTTCTAATATCTGCCCCAGAAAAACCAACAGTTCGGAAGACAAGCTGTAGAGTGAAGAAAAAAAGACGTTGCTAAGCCAATTTTCAGACATATAGTTATGTGTAAAAATATTAAATCCCAATTCCAGGCATAGAAATGTACATATTGTATCATTTGTGACATTGAAGATGATGACGATGTCAAAGGTGATAATAGTAATATTAAAATTAGAGCCTTTAACTCAAAAAAACCAACCACTTGTGTAAATAATATACATGCATGTAAAGCCACATACGTCTTCAAAGTTAACATCTTCAGCAAGTTGCCTTCCAGCACTATGGACACCAAATATTTGCACCCGCTGTTTTGCATAAGGCAAACCAATGTATAAACGGCGGTCAATACGTCCAAGGCGGACAAACTCAAGGTCCAATTCATCTGGTCTATTGGTGGCACAAATGAATATCACAGCTTGTCTGAGTGAAAACCTATCAACACCAGTTTTTTCCTTCCTACATGTGATAATAAGAATCATAAAATAGTAAGAACATGAAAAATTATTACACAAACAAAAACCCAAAAAGTAACTTCATATAAAATGCAAAACCAACAACACAAGGAAATTTACTTGTATTCATATCAGATCACACTGACACACTTACTCTCCATCAAGCTGGGCAATTAGAGCCTCAAACGTCGCCCTTCTTCGTGGATCCTTTCTTGCATGCCTTCCAGCAATAGCATCAATTTCATCTACAAATATAAAAGCAGGTGCCTGCATAAGATGCATATGCTACTGTGATCCAGTTTGCAAAGTTATAGTGAAACTGCATTAATACATTTATAGTTCAGAGGGAAATAGTAATAGGCTCATAGCATTTATAAAGAGAAATAAAAAATTATTTTATTCAACTGGTGCCGATTTACTAAAGCTTCCCAGTAGAAAGCTCAAACACATATTGAAAATATCAATATGTGCAACCCACTTTAGAAAATTGAACAGACAAGACAACTAACATTTCTCCTTGCAATGGAAAACATCTCATTAATCCTTGCTGCACCACTTTTTTCACTATCTGTGAACTCTGCACCAGAAGCAAAAACAAACGGCAGCCCACTTTCTTTTGCAAGTGTCCGTGCAAAAAGTGTTTTTCCTGTTCCTGGAGGTCCGGAGAGAAGAACACCCTGTCATTAAACCAGAGAAAAATTATTGAGTATATTTCTATATGACTTCTCTTCAAGTTTTGGAACCCCAACAGAGCCATTTCATCAGTAATAGAGGTAGAAAACATTACCCGAACAAACTGCACACCTCTTTCATAATACTGCATGGGGTTTCCCATATATATCATCAGCTCATCAAGCAGATCCCAAACATCACCCCCTAATACCACTTCTTTATGCATAGATTTTGTTTCGCCAACATCTCCAACTGGCTGGATGAGTACATTGTGTTATGAGAATATGAGAATGTGTTAATTAACAAACAGACAAGGAAGTTGCATACTTGAGGCTCACCAGAATAAAGTTTTCTGCATAAGCCATATCAAAAAGTTGATTGTACTTTTTGTAAAGGAAACGACTAGATGTGATGTGCAGAAGCATCACAGATTCTCTTATAAGCCACAGAATTAGTAGTCCAGGCAGCAATGCAATCACAACTTTTAGAAAGTAATGGATCTGTCGTTTCTGAAGGAGATCTACTTCAACTCCCGAACTTGAAATAATCTCAAACAAATAAGGATCAAGAGGCATATCAACCTAACCAAAAAAAAATAAAAAATCAAGAAACTTTGCAGGAAGGATACATGCTAAACTGTTCAAACAACAAGGAGATGTTGAACGTACAACATATTCTAATGGAAAACCTTCTTTCATTGTTACATACAATCTTTTCAGGTCCTCCGTAAATACAACAGCAGCAACCTGTTGAAAGAAACCACCACATTAGAAAATGCTATCTAATTCTTTAGGATGCCAACAAGCATAAAATTGTCAATTGGACTACATATGTGACATAGTTATTGAAACTTCCTTGACAAAACAAATAATTAAACATAAAGGATCTGGTTGATAATTATCTATTTCCGTTTCTCTGACTACCAATTCCACTTTTATAGATCACTTAAGCTTAATATACAATGGACTGCAAAATCGAAGGACGGTTATGCACAATTACCATGTATTCACTAAATGCACCTTAATGAATTTTAAGACAAATCACATTTTTTTATTTGAAGATCAACAAAAGATAAACAAGATCTGAAATTCATGCAATGGAGAGCAACATAACATTTATAATGTTAGACACAAGGAGAGAGAAAAAGACAACAGTTTACCTCAGAGCTATCTAGTTTGTCAAGTAAATAAGTGTAAGGAAGTTTAGGACGATATCGCCACCATCTTTTAGCTATCCATGAAGCCCTAGTTCCCTGTGCATCCGCTACTTTCTCCACCACATCCCTGCGAAGACTGTTTTCAACCTCTTTCATGTCAAATTCAACTACATATTTAGCATTTGAGGAATCTATTTCCTCAGACAACTTTTCTTTTTCAATAATCTCCTTCCATGTGTGAAGTCTTTCACACCAAGTTCCTGTATTTGCTTGAACTTGACCTGCTAGCAAGCATAAAACTTCCAAGTCAGCAAGAAGATTATTTCAACCACAGAATTTCCAATGCTCAATTTGAAATGAGCTAAATTGAATGCAGATTTAAAAGAGATTCCAGATTATTATAATTCAACATCACAAAAAAGCTTGCATCAATTTTATTCACAAGTGTTCACAAAATATTAACCTGAAATGCTGAAGTCTTTTTTCAATTTTTCTTTTTCTTCTGCACTTAATCTGGAATTGTTGTCAATAAATTGCTTCACATGTGCAGGTGGAAGCTCAAGATCATCAACCCATGCGTCTTCTCCAACATAAGAACTATCATGAACAAGTGTTCCATCAGGTCTCTCAATAAACTTCTTCAATTTCAGGCCTTTAGGTGTTGTCTTCCTCCAAATACTCTTCTTAAACCTGCAAGCATAGGGCAGAATTTAGTACTCGAAGGCCAAAATCAAGTCCTGAACAACATCTATTTCATGATTCATTGGTCGCCTCAGTTGTGTGCAACAGTAGTAAAAACTTTGTTCTATCTATTTACCAAATTCTTGTGGACACATAAAAACAAAAAAGCATACATGTGTATAATAAAAACACACACACATAAAAGAAATTACTGGCAATGGCACTCCTTTCTTTTCTTTAAATAAAATTAATTGGAAATTATTGGCGTCCAAAGCTCAAACCGAAAGGAAGGGAGAGAGAGAGTGACAAGGGCTATACAAAATTATGTCAATTGCAAATGTGTGACAACAAGATAGAAGCATTCATTTAAAATTTCCGTTTGAGGCCATAAAAAATGAGAAATGAACATACTTTATGATATTTGTAGGGGTTGGCTCAGGAATCAATACTTCCATGTAAGCCTCGGTTAATTCTTTTCTTTGACGATAGAGAAATGGAGCTCGAATTGCTACATACATTCTTTGACAAGAAATAATGACAACCAAAACATAAAGTGCCAAGGCGCCAATACGTTTAGGCTTCCAATTCTTATAATCCTGAAAATAAGAAATAGATATAACAATGTTT
Source organism: Xylocarpus granatum (assembly GCA_019650275.1). Lineage (NCBI taxonomy): Eukaryota > Viridiplantae > Streptophyta > Magnoliopsida > Sapindales > Meliaceae > Xylocarpus > Xylocarpus granatum. The sequence goes on along the minus strand of BNST01002462.1, from coordinate 11,992 downwards.
CTCTTATCAATAGAAGTTGCACATAGAATCACTGATAAAATAAGAAACTATAGAAAAATAAAATAAAATATACTTCGCTTTGATCTTTAAAGTACAACCAAAATAAGTCTCTTGTTGTTTTGATCTTAAAAGTGCCATTCATTTCCTTACAAATTTCAATAACAACGTTTTCAAAGAAATGGTTGAGTTGAGTTTTACATATACTTAAAAACATTTTTTTATTCTTTAATTTCCTCACACTTTCTTAGCAACCAAAGGCAAATTTAAACAAAAGAGCATGAACCCTCAAGGTAAGTCGCCAACAGCATTACCTTCCAGCGATCCCACCGATTCCAAGCGATAAATTCGGGAACCAGCTCACTCCTAAACCTACTGAACTCATCCTCACGCTTCTTCAGCACATCCTTAACTCGCCCCGCGAGCTCACCCACCTTCACATTCGCCTCATTCAAGTCAAACATAGTTTCCTGCTTGACAGAATCCCCCAGTTTGGACAAGAATCGCTCCGAGCCGAGCCGAGCCGACCGGGCTAGATTCAGCCAAGAAAACCCATCAGACCCATCGGAATTTGCGGAGGAATAAACTCTAAAAATTGGTTTTCGCCGGGAAATTCTTTGTCTATGCCTTGTAGGTATTTGCAAGAGAGTTGTTTTAGCGAGTGGTTTTGATGAGAAGACAAGTGGGTTTGGTTTGTATGGAATAGCAAGGTCCATTTTTTTTCAAAACATTAGGAAATTTCAGGAGTAAAAAGAGAAGAAATGCTTATCAGCGTTAGCTGCTTCGCTTAACGCAGCAGCAACACAGTAGTTTCCGGGGTCTTGGAGGTTTATCTGAAACTGAAATGGAAGAAGTTGGTTTCGGAAATGGATCTGGTTCATCGCGTTTAAACCGTTTTGCTTGGGTTCTAAAAGAGGTTTGCCTATTGTTAAAGGCCCAACATATGGAGCCCGTTGTTCATGAAACTGATATATGAATCATGCGTGTCGTGTGTATTTGACGCAGTAACCAAGGATATCAAGTGAAGAATATATTAAGGAAACAACTAAATTCTAGGAATATGATCCTTGTCATTTCTCAACAATTACAGAAAAATATGTTGCATAAGTCCTAACTACTACTTAAATTAGCCGGTGTTTTAACTTATTTATTCTTCATGATGTATGCTATGCAACTTCATGAAACTTTCAGTAATGAATCAGCTCCTGCTCCAACTGCCATTATATATTGCCATTTACTCCTATAAATTGGGGTGTTTTGGCCTCGTAGGCACTGTATCAGTGAAGAATTTTCCTTCAAGGACAGGTCTCAGTAGTTGTTAGTATGAAAATATATGTTATTATCCTTAAGCAGCAAGTGCTTCCCAGATGGTGAGATGCTGAGGTTCAGTCCGTGTTCTTTTAATTGTTTATCTCCATCCCTCGTATTTAAATAAGAGGCTGATTCTACTACGTTGTAAGATCTGTCAAGCACGAGTGATTTACACCATCTTGTAATATCTCCCAGGTTTTAGAAAATGGAATATCTTTATGCAATTTCAAGGCAAGCCAAGAAAACAGGATTTTATGCTGATCAGCGTCAAAAACCGGCAATTCATATCAACGATCTCAAATGGACAGACAGTCCTTGATGTTTGCTTCTACAGTGGTGGTTTTTCTCTGAATGCAGTGAGGCGAGGAGCTGAGGATGTAACTGGTATATTTTCCCAACGTAGTTTTTCCTTTACCAAAACCTTATATCTTCCAGAAGCCCTCTCTCACTGTCCCGCTACTATTATCCGGGACTTTGTTTCCCAAGTTTACTCGCTTATCAGAAAACACCACACGTTTACATTGTAAAATTTTACGTATCTTTGAGGTTTGCCAGGTTTTCCATTATCTCTCGTACTCTGTGAGGAGTCGATACGTCACTGCCACTGCCTGCTGCGGAGCTTGCTAGAGAAAATGTTGTTTTGAACAACCTGGATCCTGAAATGATAGCATTTTTGAGAGACGATGTAATGACTTTGTGAGGAGCGCTCTTGCCAGAAATGAAGTATGGGATATAGTTATGTTGGACCATCCAAAACTGGAGCCTAGAAGAAAGGTGTAGTTTCACCATGACACTCCACACAAATTTGTATGAAATTTAAGACGTTTCCAGTAAAGCCCCAGAGGGCAGACAGTGAAGTCAAACGGTTTCTGTTCCTGGTAGGGTCAAATTCTTTTTGTATTTCGTTGTATTCATCAGAGTTGCTTATGTGAGCTTCGTCAAGAATTTTTTGGATCCTTCCTACTGTTGCTAAGTACTACTCTTACCCCCTGGACCTACAAAGCGCATCAAGCATGTACAGAAATTTAAACTCATTGGCCATGCAACGAAAGAAGAGACGTTGTCTTTTAATGATATGTTCATGTTAGGGAGCTATGACTCGAAATTCTTCAGGCAAATCATTTTCCATATTTTAGAGCTGTAAAACAATTTCCTTGCTAATTCTTTGCTTTTCATCAACTTATCTTTGCTGGAGATGTAATACACATTCTGCCGATGCTTTGCAATCTCATAAGATGTAAATCTTATATTCTGCGATCAGGGCGCTTCATCAACAGCAGGGAGGATGATCCAGTCATCCGACAAAGCTTGTGGTCATCCTCTTGACCCATCCTAACCAGAAGGCACATACCTGTTCAAAATCTTGCTCGAAGTGCTACAATTGCATAGATTTTATGAATGCAACATACCAATTTGTACTCAATTTGAACAGAGCAATCAGTCAACAGAAACTAGTTATTGTATTGAGCTATTTCACAAATTATACGTAAGATTGAATGGTACGTTGCTATCATCTAAAAATTCAATTAAACAACCAAAATGCTTTTCAAACAGTGGCTATATTTAGTCATTAAATATTGATACACAAAATTACATTCACCACCTTTGACATAACCAACCATTCTAATGAGATTCCAGAAGTTTGCTTAATGCCCTCCTGGATTTCTGTTCCATGACAAATAAGAAGGATCTCCAAGTCGCCTGAAAAAGTAGGAGCCAGGCATTCGTTACAACATATAACCAGATGTCTAACTTAAGTTCGCTTTAACCCTCTTTTCTATAAAATACAGGAAAACACATGATGCTGAAAAATTGGCAAACGAAGCCTAAAAGGATTTGAGTTCTGTTTTCCAATAGAAGAAGTTAAATCATCACAAAAGAGCACATGAATCTGTTGAACCTTGGTTATCAGCACCAAGCATATCATTCTAAGATCAAAATATTTCAATTCATGAGCTATAATTTTCACTACGCTCGGTCAATTCACCTACATGGTTGATTCAGGCAACATGTTCAGTTTGGTTTGGTCCCATCAAAATGAGATGCACAAAAAGTGAAAGGTGAACTATTTACTAATGTGAAGTAAATAGAAATAAAAAAGATGCCAAGGAAAGGCTACAGAGCACTGGATCTGCCATAAACAATTAGGGTTTAGGCTACTCACTAAATGGTTTTCACTGTTGTCCCAAAAATGAGGGTGATAACTATTTTTCTTCTAGAAGAATTGCAAACAAACCTGTTCATGTATATGGTTTCTAAGGCAACAGGCCATAAAATTATAATTGACCCAATTATGTCTCCCCACTACTGATCAGACCACTATACAAGGATATTTGATATAAAATGAGAGAGCCTAGCTAAGGCACCCTCTTCCCAGCCTCACTCTTCAAGAACTTGAGGAAATAAGCATAGGTGGTCAAGAAATTTACCTTGGCTTGACAAGAGATACTACAGTGAATGACAGAGCCAGAAAGAAGCACAAACTGCCAACAGTGAGATAAGCAATGCCGAGAAAGTGATTCTTTCCACCAAGCCAGCTAGTGGTTGACAGAACAAGTTTCTTCTTGCCGCTGAAACTGTATGTATTGTAGTAGTTCCCCAATGTCACATGTATTTGATCACCCTCTTGGAGATCCACCTCTATTTTCCCGTACAACTTCCTAAACGTGGGCAAAGCTGCAGTCCGCATCCAAACTATAAGGTCCTCCTGCTCACTCAACTGTTGCAGCAAAACATACTCAATCATGTGAGCCAACTGTCTCAATGCTCTAAATAGCTTTGAAAAGTGACTCAAAAAGAACCATTTAGCAATTGATAATGCTTAATTAGAGCTTCCAGAGGGGGAAGGGCTGGAAAGACAAGAGGTTTGCCAATAACAAGAGAGGTAAATTATATAAATTGGATGCAAAAGTTGCCTATGCAATCCTGAGAGAGAGACAACTCATGCTCTTTGAAAAATAAAGGGGAGAAAAACAGTGATGTTAAGCTACAATAATCAACAGTAGCATAAAACATCATTTGTCCAACTAAAGTTTGCATGTAAATTTGAATATCTTTAAAACAGACAATTAAATAACTGTTAAATATCAAGATTTCTAAGCTCTCAAAGGCCAACAGATTTGATCAAAACAAATTATTATAGAGAAATTTTTTCATTATTTTTGAGACTATAAATAAATGCTCAGCTTGGTAGCCAATATCTACTATTGGCAGGAAAATGATAAATTAATCATATACCTCCATTCTATCAGATAAAATGTGTAAAAGGCTTACCGGTATGGATTTGTTGAGCCTTGCACCACCTATGAGAGTTGAATTCTGGAAGTTTCTAGGAAAAACATTTTTGCCAAACTTGTGCTCCCTATCACTCTTCCATGAGATATCCTTCTTGTTCACTGCCAGCTGTTGATTGTTGCGGATAAAACTGTAAGTATCATTAAACAAACTCCAAGCAATAAGGCCACAAGGCACAATGGGCATCCCATTTGCAGAATCTTCGGGCTCACAGTCACTTGTTTCACTCGCACTATTCATATTTTTTAACTGTTCATCACTTCGACTCTTAACGTATCTGAAAACAAAGACATAGGCAAATTTGAAGCCAAAAACTCACTGCATATCAATATGTGTTAATATTTCACCCATGCCCTCAATTATTCAAGCAAAGAAAAATGAAGTGAAAATCACTATTAAAAATTATTAGCAACAGCTGTAAGACATTACAATTATTATACTATGTGGCACAGTAACTACCCTCATCATCTGGTACAATACCTCAAGTGATGATAATGCACAGTCTGTCATTTTAGAAAAATAGAATAGGTCATTTCCCAATATTTCAACACAGTGGCTATAGTCCCTCATCTACTTTTGCCTACTACACCAACAGTGCTTAACTCAAATAGGCATAGATTAAAAGACTTCCCCCCAGATACACTTTGAAAATTTGTAGATATAAAATTGAAACATGTATGCAGAAAATATGGCAATGGAAGCTAAAACATACCTGCGATGATTCTGGTAGAAATTGTCAAGTTGATAGTACACATAGACAGGCTGCTTCATATGCTTTGTCACCTAAAAGGAAGAAAGCCAAAAGAAATATAACTTCATGCATTTCATCTCAGAAATTAAGCTTAATCTATTTCTCTATAATTAAACCTTGAATGTGGTTGTGTTACAAGAGTAATCTTAAGAATTACAATAGAGACAAAAAATAATAACAAGCAAAGAGAAATAATCATAAGAATTACAATAAAGATAAAAAAAATGATAGCAAACGAAAAGAAATGCTCATAAGAATTACAACAGAGATAAAAAATGATAACAAGCACCATTTCTTTTTGCACAGAACTTACTTTAATTGTTCTGTTGCATGTTTTATCAGCAGAGCTTTGTATAAATGCCACCTTATTAGCTCTATTAGCTGTTGGTATGCAATCAGCATCATACCGATCAACAATTTCAACAACCTGGTATCGAGGAAGAGAGTATGTAATCAGCTAACTATGAAACTAAAAGTAGAATCGCAAAGTAGTAGGCCGGTATTAAACATACATCTTGTGATGCAAAGAGGGAAGCAACTCCAATGGGGATAAACACGATGCCAACAAGCAAAAATGCTGTAATCACCTGCCGGACGAAAGATATTTTATTAGATTATAACTTTTCCTTTACATGCAGCTAACATTCATCTATGTAGAGAAAATTAGAAGCATAAGAGAAGCGAGTGCAACTTACCCATTTTGGTGTAAGAATTGGCTTGCAAGCTGCAAGTTCTTGTTGAGTAAACTTTGAATCTGGAAGGGGAATAAATTATAAAGTAATTAATTAGTGTACTAATATCATATAAAGTTTCAAGGATATTGCAGAGGGCAAGTGTTCCTAGGAATAGTTCAGCCTCCATGGGATGAAATGCCAAGCCATAAAATTTGCTTCAGCTAATTGCATGGTCCAAACCCGCCTGAATTACATCAAGTTCTTCGTCCACACAAAACCATTTAAAAAAATAACTTCTAGTAAATTATACCCACCTCCCCCAAAACTATGACCGGAAACAACTATTTACTTTTCCTTAATTCTTCCACATCTATGCTTGTTTGCTGCATAAGTTGATACATCTAAAGGAACCATGATTAAAACCCTAGGAAATAAAATTTCTAATCATGTAGTAAATGCAAGAAAGCAACACAAAAGAGAGATCAAAGAAAGGGCTCAGTAGTTATACGCCATAGTAGAAAATCATATATAGAGTAAAAAGCCAAAGCATAACAACAGAAAATTAGTCAACGCAAGAAATCAGGCTCAAACTTCCCATGATCAATACACAAAAAATCACAATCTGGTTTCCTAACAAGAAACCCGTAATCAAACAATAAGCTCAAAATCACAAGTGGGTACTCAGAAATATTTCTTAAAACCCAAAAAAGCGGAAGAAAAACAAGAAATATACACTTGGGTCGCTTAGAATTACTCCTCGTAGCCGAAGAATCAGCCGATCCAGCGTTTGCCGTGCTGGAAGACGCCGTCTTCGAGTTCATCACAGATTGAGAAAATACAAAACTTCGAAGTTTGCCTTTTCCAAATTTTTTTAAAAAATAACAATAAGAAATAGGAGAGCAACCCAAAAAGAGTTGGAGGATTTGACAGCAAAAACAAGAAAGTTGGCGTATGAGTTTTCTTATGCTCTCGTTTGGTTTGGCTTGATTTCGGTCAGACTTTGAAAATGATAAAAAGGAAGTTTCTCCTTTCCACTCTAGGACGGCTTAAAACTTTTAAATCCGTCTAGAAAAAAAAATGGTGTGTTCCTTTAAAAGACTTGTTCCACGGTCAAAAATCAGCAACGGGCAATTCCGCTGCGCTGTTGAGAACCCGAATGCACAAAAGACAAAGGACAGAATGAGGCGGCAAAAGAGAGTATGACCCAAAAAAATGTACTTAACAAAAATGGAAGTCCACTGACTCCTAACGTCTACTTGGCAACACAGTGTCTGCCACCTAAAAAAAGGGATGAATACTTGATATCTATGAGGTAGATTGTCTACTGGTAGCCATGATTTACTTTCGATGAAATTACGAATTACTTCACTTCTATGTCCTATGATGTCTTTTGACAGATTCTAATATATTATGCGAACGGTAATGATGGGAAATTTAAGGGAACATGGAATTTAATGCGGACCATTACACGCGTACTCTTGGAATTCATCAGAACTTGAAGAAGTCCAAAGATGTTCTGTGCTTTTAGCTGCTGATGTAATTTACAGCGATAATCTGACAGATGCTTTTTTCAGAACTCTAAACAGATTAATGTTAATAGGCTCAGAAAAGGTACTGATTAAGATGGTAGAATCCGTCATTGGTTAGTAGAGAATAGAAAATATTCATAATTGTTTTTCCTTGCATCAAAGGCAAGGATAAGTTGTTTCCATCCATAGACTCATAATTCATTGTATTAATGATGGTTCAGCACATTCGACATGGACTTTTATGTTTTGAACTTCCAGTGATTGTCTACAAAATTTCTGGTCTGTTTAAACATGAATTCCTCAAAGTTCCTTGTCCATCAATAAAGTAATCATTAGTTGCTTCCTCCTTTTTTCAGGTGTTATACTTGTCACTGGAAAAGCGTTACAACTTTAGTCTCGATGACCTTGATGTTGTGGCAAATGGTTATTCACATTTCAGAAGCTATATCTGGGTGGAAGGAGGCAAGTATATTACTGTTTAAAATGCTTGATTACTATCAATTCTCCCTTGACAAGTTTAGCTTACAATTTGCTATCTGATTGATGATGCAGAATGTGAGAGGCTTGAATGCGCATCCCTTCCTATTTTTGAGGGTAAATGCATTGATCTAAATGGAATTTCTCAATATCTGAGGGAGTATGATAGAGGAAATGATGTTGAGCTGTGGCAGATTAAGCTCAAAAAAGGTACATCTTAATCCAGATTTTCCTGTGGCTGAGAGATTTATGCATGCAGAACTCCAATGACTCTAGGGGCCATTAGTTCTCCATCCTCAAGTTTTTAGCCTTCATCGGCTTCACGTGGATTATACAGAATGTGAGAGCCTTGATTACAGATTCTTGCCTTGTTTTTGGGACTGATGCATTGATCTCCAAGAACAAGAGCATGAACCAGTGATATCTTCGCTTTTACATTGAAGTCTCATTTCTATGCCTGGAATATTTGCAAGTTCTCTCTCACCGCTACGCCTTACACAGGAGTTGTCTAGCTTTCCAAGCGGGTATCTCCCAACTGCTCAATAGCTTGCCAACGCAATATGAGTGCAAGACAAACCAGCCTTAGGTGAATGAGCTAGACTTGAGGTTCTTATTTAAGTGATCGTAATTTGTTTATGAGCTCCCGCAAATCCTAGGCTATTGACTATGCACATGTTGCCACAGCCCATAGCTGGCTACTGCTCAGCCTGACATTTTGATCCGAAATGATAGATTTTTTAATTAATTTCTCCATCTATAGGACACAATTTAGAGCAATTATCTTATTTTCACATACAGGGGCCTCACATACATATTCTGTGAATGTAGAAAAAGCAATTTTGTCAGCATTCAACAACTCTTTGAATTGAAGCCTTTTTGAAGGCTCGATAGGTAAGTGGTAGTAGTGACAAGGAGATACGGTATCATTCTTTACATCATTATGAACATGATGATTTATGTTATGGTTGAAGTGCGTTCAAAGTCAGAAGTACTTCTGTGATTGTTTAAAGCTTCTGGTTTATTTTATGTCGATCATATTTAATAAAATATAGGAACCACTTTTTTGGGGTTCAGAAAGCATTTCGAGTACGGATAGACCTTTCTAAATCAACATATAATAGAGATTAACTGAAGATTCTCCGCTCACATTCAAAATTAAATATATAATGAGGTGGACAGACAATGAAAGGGCAAAAGTGATTTTACCCAAGAAGCACTTGCCCTGATGGTATAACATATGAACTGACAGAGCAGCCCATCAAAATATTAAATGGAATCAGCGCAGCGGAGCATTCGAGTGACCCACTGATTGAATTCAAAGCCAGTAAAGAGAATCTGTACTGGGAAGTGGTGGTCGGTCGCCAGCTCAAACTTTAAACAGAACCACCCCAAGAAAAAAGCCAAGAGTTGACAAAAGCGCTCCTCTCTTCCCTCTCTGTTTTTCTCGAAAGTCGAAAGCAGCAGTAGCAGCTGGCGCTTACTGATGTAAATGGCACTTCCAGATAGATCCTCTGCTGCACACACCACGTGCTACGCTGTTATTTCAGCAAACCACAATTTCATTCTGTACGATACAGACATGCAAAGTGGGCCCCATGTTTACCCGTCAGCCCTCGCACTTTTATCCTCCAAGAACACACTGTCACGTGGCATTATTTTATTAATTTTTAAAATTCAATTGTGCCTATTTACTACACACTTGCTAAAAGACTGCTGAGCTTCGATCCCCATGTCTTTTGTCCGGTCCCCGTGTCGTTTCCAGCCAGCCAACAACCACCATTCAACGACGCCGTTTCTGATTTCATGGTTTGATCTAACTATCCTATACGACACCGGTTTCACTCATCTTGGATCTTCCTTTTCTTCTTCTGGTCTAGACAACTCAAAAGACAAACAAAGAGCTCTCTCCCACTACTCGCTGTAACTCCTGTACAGTTAACTTCAGCTATTTACTCTTCTTTTCTTTTTCTCTTTTACTTCTTATGATGCTGCATTCTGCATCGAATTAGCTACTCCAGATCACCGCGCATTAAGCAGTACGAACCTGGCTGCACGCAATCGAAGATCGAGAACGAAGAAGCCGTCACGCGATGCAAAGACCGGAAGCAGTTCATGAAACAAGCAGTGGCGGCGCGCAACGCCTTCGCCGCTGCACACTCTGCCTACACCATGTCACTCAAGAACACTGGTGCTGCCCTCAGTGACTATGCCCATGGCGAGGTCCAGAACCCGCAACACGTCACCACCGCATTGCATTCATCTGCCGCTAAGCTGTGGCGGCAGCAGCATCGTCGCAACCATCCTTTCGATCAACTCTCCTTCCGACCCCCGCCGCCTCCATCAATAATTTGGGAGACGTCTTTGATCGTAGCCGATTTATCCGGCGACCGATACAGACGTGCCGTGCACAGCACATGCCGGAGATGAAGATGTCCTGAAAATCGAGAGCAGTATGAATAGAGGTGGGACCAGCTGAAAGACCATTGTGTGAAAACGGAAGAGGACGACGATGAGAAGGTGAAATGAGAGTAAGTAGAGAAGGTTGATTACACGAAAGAGAAGAATAGTGAAAAGGAGAAAAATAGGGCAGGCGACTCATCTAGACGGAATGCAAAAGTGGCTCCAGACCATGTCGTTTCCGTGAACTGTGTAAAGCATCAATACACCGCCGACGTTGAACAAATAACGCAAAAAATACAAACTTTGCAGGCAACGTAGTTGCAGGACTGGGATTCAAAATTGGTAGTTCCCATGCCGTAGATGAGGAGCATGCCTGGGGCCACTGAGTAATTGGTAGGTTTTAAGAAAGAGAAAACAGAATATATAAGAAGGAACTTAGTTTCGAGCAGACAAATAGCAAAGAAGTAGTTAGAGGAAGAGCACGAAGGAGGTTCGCCCCGTACCTCCAGCACATGGTATGGTGAGAAGATGTGAAACAGGAGGAGAGAAGTGGTAGGCAACGCTAGTGGTGCGACCTTGGGGAGTGTGGGGAGACGTGGGCAGAGACGAGGAAGTCAGGGACAGGTGAAGGCAGGGCAGTAATATCGACGTATGGCAGAAAGTAACTGGGGTATGAGAGTTTTGATTAGACATGGTATGTAAATGTGGAGAATTGGATGCCATCACCTAAATTTTTTGGACAAGGCATCTGAGTAAGTGGATACACGAGGTTTCAAAGATGCTGGAAGCAACCCGGTTGCATTATCATCGTTCTAACATTCGTTTCCGCAGATAATCGAGTAATTAGTCAAGTCTTATTCAGAAAAAATATAAGTGACAGTCTTATGTGAGAAAGTTTACTATCTAAAAATAATTCTTTTGGATTTTCGTGTGATATTTTCGAATGTTAGTCATGATTTATCGAAATTGCGTTGAAACGCTATTATGAAAAACAGATATAAGAGTTAAATCACAAGTTGTTTTGGTTAGTGATTGGCAGTTCCAGTTTGAAATAGTGTTTGAGTACGACAAGACTGTTTCTAACTTCAGGGATTTAAATAAAATGGGTGTTTGATTGCACGGATGAAATGGATTATTTTGAACGTTTTTCTAGCTTGAGAACACAATGCCAGTGTGTTATGCATGAGTAATATAGGTGCAACACAGTCCAGTACCAGTAAAATTTAAACAGTGATAGACCTTGTATGTAGTATGATATATAAATGTTAAAACATTGTCTTCGTGCTTATCTGGTTATTAGGTAGTTTATAGACCTAGTTTTATATAGACGTATATCTTATTCAAAAGAAGAAGGTTAGGCGTGATATCAGGGTTTGCTGTGTCCTTAGATTAGAGATTAACACTACCATGGCGCTTGCTGAATTTGTGCTGCAGGGCACGTTGATCACTACAGCCAGAGTGATGCGTGTTAGTAAATTAACATGAGAATCGGTCATTTAGAGATGTACCTACTCAATGCTTGATGATGTGAAAGATGATTTTGACTCAGAAGAGCATGA